>JALIZH010014517.1:0-69144 GCA_030522465.1 Rhipicephalus appendiculatus
TGGGGACTAAGGGTTGCCCGCTAAGGTGTAAATGTCAGGAATAAATGTTCATCTCTTGAGGTGATCTGTGAGAACTAACTGTTCGACCCGGGGCCGTTAGTCCTTAAACGAATTAATGGTTGTGGCAGCCCCCCTTAGTCCCCAAGGGGACAAACCACACACCCCTTTAACGCCCTTTTGCCTTACAGTATACAAATTTGATTTTATGTGACCCGGTGAGAACACAGTAGACCACAACTGGTAGCCATATGCAGTGATCTGTACAAGGGTACGTGGACATCTACGTCATTTAGGAACCAATGATTCAGCTCATGTTACAGAAGATCATCGGAGAACAAGGATTGCATAATGCCTATACTATATAAATTCCAACACATGACTAACAGCATGTTGCTATTAATAAAGTTGATATCGTATTGCTATTGCATATTTCTAGTACGAGCATATGTACGGAAGTTGCAAGAGCATTTGGGAAACTCTAGAACTTGAGTTTGAGCGACCGAATATATAGCACAAGATATAAAGAATAGCCAAATGCGGCAGATTATTAGGTAGGCTAAATAAATTGGCAGATGTTCTGTCTGGCGCACAAAATGGTCTTCGGGTGTCAGTGGGCACAAAATAGGCTGACAACGATTACGATGAATATCGATAACCTTGTAACTCTTCGAACGATTAACAATTCGTGAAAATGTGGCTCACCAAGTTCTCCGCTTAATCCGTAAAACAGGGCGTTTATGGCTTTCGAAGATTTGGGCGTCAAACAGCTGGCTTATCCTGAAAATAGCGTTTTCATAAGGAAGCGTTTCTAAGGTCGCAGTTCAAAAGAAGCTCACGAGCAGCGTTTTTTGCTATAAACGCAGCACTTAAATGAACATTCTAAATATGTCAAGTAAGCAAGGATTCACCATTTGTTGTTAAACTGGATGTTTCAAGAAATTTGTCCCAAAATGTTCTAAATAAGTGAAATTCTTTATTCGCTCGATGCCTTTATAGCTACTTATGTCGGGGCAGTACGCAAATATGACTACGGACATAATTCATGACAAAAGCTCAACAATTCTCATTGTGACGGGGTTTACTAACACGGAGACATCAGGGAACGCTGAGAAATTTCAAAGGTAGAGCGTCGAAACCGGCGTCAGGCAGCCAAAATCCTGGCTGGCGCGAGGTCGTTATCAGTGCTTGCTTGCTTGTGTGCGTCGTCGTCGTCCTATTTTTACAGAAAACAGGGGGTCTGGTAAACAGCGAGAATTCAAGTCCCTCTTGTAGACAGTGCATTGTCGCTTGGAGATTTCGTAACAGCGGCTGCTGGCAATTTTTTTTCACATTGGTCAAATCTGACAAATTTTGCTGCTGAAGCCAGATCTGACATGCCGGGGAGCGTAACTAAAATTCCGTTCTGAGACATCCACAATGAGCGAGAATTGTTTTAGATGTGAAGCAGCTTAAGGCCAAGTTCAATCCGGTGGTGGTGGTGTGCGTCCTGACCACCCTTACTGCGCATGCGCAAACCCTTTAAGAAAATACAGAAAAAACCTCTTCCCCTCTCTCTCCTCTAGGCATCCCTCACCGCGGCGACCACACCCCCCACTGCGCATGCGCGTCCCCCTCCCCCCTAGCTCTCCTCTCCCGCGCTCCCCCCCTCTCTCCTCTAGGCACACCGCCCCGTGGCGTCCACACCCCCCATGGCGCATGCGCGCCCCCCCTCTCTCCTCTCCTACGCCGCCAGTGTAAGCGTTAGCGCCCGCTGCTTCGCATCTACACATGGTCGCATCTACACATCTCTCTTTTTTTACTTCTTTCTAACCCCCTGTTTCCCATCCTCAGTGCAGGGTAGTACACGGAATTATAGCGTCTGGTTTATCTGCCTGCTTTCCTCTTCGATCTCTCCCTCTTTATTTCCAGTGAAGTAACCCAGCATTGTTATTGATAATGCTGTGTGGCTTTTTTTTTCTGTTCTCTGCTTTCAAGTGCTTTATGTCTCATTCGCTGTAGAATCCCGTTTTCGATTTTGAATGTGCACATTTTAATATGCGCTATGTTCCGCAATGTTAAGGAGGCCGGAGCTAGTGAAGCTTCTGCGCACCATTTTCTCACGGCCTTTCTTCACTTCATAAGGCAAAACAAATGAAATGTAAGGGTGTTTTTTTGGATGGCACTCGGCGACAATAAGTAAGGGTGGTAGTCAAGGCGTAGCACGGACTCTCAGCACGAGCGGCGTTCTTTCAGACAGGACCCGAAGAGGACGACCCACATGGAAGGCGCTAGAGAGTACAACTACAGCGTTCCAAGACTTCTCTACAATTACCCCGGTTATGAAAAAGGAGCCGCCCACGACCTAACAATTTCGCACTTTCAGCGGGTCATGGTAGGTCTTGAGGCTCTCCTCCGAGCCAATGTCGCATCCTTGACCGCACTTGTCCGAAGATGATTCAACGGGTTCGATCAGGCTGTCGACCGGGCATGAGCTTTCGACGACACGGTAGGGGTCTTCATATTTCGGCAATAGTTTTGTCGAGAGATCAGTTGCATAGGTAGGGACCGAGAAGCATACATGCGCTTCAGGAAAGAATGTCGGCGCAGACATGACGGTGTCACCGTGAATGCTCTTCTGCAGCTCTTCAAAGGTCCAGGCAAGCTAGCCACACTCATCAGCACGTCTTGGCGTGGCAGAAATGGGCGCGACATCAGATGGATCAAGCTTTTACAAAAAGATTGTGTCGATAGCGTGCGTGTGACTCCCGTGGAATAATCAGGGTAAAAACCTAGTAGTGCTCTCAGGGATGCTATTAGAGGCGTAGGTGACGAAGGGCAGAATGGCATCCACGTTTGCGTGGTCGGCAGCGACTTATGTTGAGAGCATGTCGACTAACGCCCTTTTAAAGCGTTCTCTGTAAGCAGTTGTTTGCGGTCAACAACGTGGCACTTTTTGAAAATAGCTTCGACGGCCTCCGACAAGCAGACAAGGCCTCAATCGCTGAGCATCTGGCTTGGACCATGACGTGGTATGACTCGGTGGAGCAGGAATGAGGCAACATTGCGTGCGGTAGCAGCTTGGAGCACGGCAGTTTCTCGTATCGCGTGAAAACGTGAACAGCGACGATGGCCTAGCGGTTACGAGCCGACGTCGGAGGAAGGACCCCATACAAATCGATGGCAACGGGCCCCAAGTACCGGTAAAAGCACAATAAAGGTTTCACACCTGCTGCTGACAGGTGCGTAGAAGTTTTCCGGGGCTGAAAATCGTGGCAGGAGTAAACGATCCTCTGCACGCAGTGGTACATTCCTCGCCAAATGCGCAGTTGTCGATTGCGGTGGTAAGTTTTGTATACTCCAGAGTGTGCACACTGCGGATCAGAGTGAAATGACTTGCGTATTTCAGAATGCAGGCTGCCGGGTGCTCAAGTAGCCACCGGCAGCCGTCGGCTTGGTAACTGCGTCGGTGAAGTAGGTCGCCGCGAGTGCTGAAATGTTGAGCTTTACGACGCGACGCGCGAGTGGTTCCTGTTTCAGACGGATTAGTAAGCAACACTATAAGTGAGGCGATCCATTGATGCTTGCGCTGTTCGGTAGTGATAGTGTGAAGGTCAGTCGAAGAAATGGAAAGGTGAGATGTTGAGGAATCGTCACTGTCGTCGGGCACGGTGGAGCTCGAGAGGATTTCGGGGACAGCATGCTGGTGTTCCTTGCAATACAGTGTGCGGATATCGTAGTCCCGTAGGCTAGATGCCCAGTGGGTGAGGCGGCCTGATGAATCAGTCATACACGACCAGCAGCATAGTGCATGATGGTCAGCAACGGCTTCAAATGGGCGACCATACAAAAGTGTCGGAACTTGTTACGGGCCCAGATGAGCGGAACGCATTCTTTTTCTGTCACTGTAATTAGTCACGGCTTTAGTCAGCGTACGACGTGCATATGCCACAACATATTCAGGGATATACTGCAAAAGTGTGGCTACTTGGGCTGGTGGTATATCATTCTAGACGGAATCTACTTTCTTTGTGCGCAGAACGTTTCAGAAAAGAAGTCAGATAGGATAGAGCGCCCGCTATGTGACTTCTTTTCTGAAACGTTCTGCGCAGAAAGAAAGTATATTCCTTCTAGAATATTGAGGGAACCCTGGTTTGCGTTGCGCAAGTACAGCGCCGAGGCCAACACCGCTGGCGTGTGTGTGCCTCCGTATGGGCCATAGGGTCATAGTGGCGTAGCATGGCGGGATACGTCAACAAACGACAGAGCTTTGCGTGCGCGTCGTCACACTCTGATGCTAAAGAATAAAGAAGCCCTTTACTTTCAAAGAAGTTGATCAGCGGCGATATGATAGTCGCGAATTTTTCAATGAAGGGTCGAAAGTGGGAACACAGTGTTACGAAACTGCGCAGTTCTTTGACGGATGTGGATTTGGGGAACTCAGCCTCGTCCGAAGCTTGACTGGATCGAGATTTCCGTCTTTATACACGATGTAGCCTAGTATTGTCTGCTGCCGTATTGTAAACTGGCACTTCTTCAGTTGTAGGCCGGCGTTCCTTCAACGCGTCAAAACATGCTTCGGCCGTTGAATGTGCGTAGAGAAGACCGGAGCTAGAACGACGACGTCATCGAGGCAGCACAAGCATGTGTGATATTTCAAGTGGCGCACAACGGTATCCATTATGCACTCAAAGGTCCCGTACACAGTCCAAACGACATGAAGTGAAATTCGTAAACGCCGTGAGGCGTGACGAAGACTGTCCTCGGCCGAGCATCATCAACCTTGGGTACTTGGCGGTAGACTAAGCGCAAACAGAGAGATGAAAAAATTATGCTCCCTTCAGGCTGTCGATTGTGCCGTCTGTTCGTGGTAGTGGATAAACGTCCATAGAGGCGATCTTGTTGCGCCGTCGGTAGCCTACAGAGAACCGTACCGAATAGTCCTTCTTCGAATAAAAAATGACAGGAGACACCCAGGGGCTGTTTGAGGGCCGAATAGATTGCGTCGAATACATTGCGTCGAAGCATGTCGTCAACTTGCCCGCTAATTACACGATGTTCTGCGGCAGATAAGTTATATGGACGTTGCCGTAATGGCTGTTGGGCGCCAGTATCGATGCGATACATAAGATCGGACGTGCGATAGAGATAATTTTGCGTGACATCGAAACAAGAACGAAATTCTTCGAAAAGACACAGAAGCAATGAACGCATTACCTGCGTAAGGTCGTAAACAATTGCGAACTGACTACATTAGCTGGTAACGAATAAGACGTGGGAACAAGACTGGTCGTACAGGAAACTGGGAGAGTGCGCGTCATCAAGTGCGTCCATAACTTGCGCGTATTCGAGGGGTTCCACTCTGCCGAGACATTCCGCTCGCAGTAACATAACATAGTATGGAGATGGGTTGTTAACGAAAGTAGCAGTGCCGTCCTGAATCACTTGCATGGCGGCCAAAGTCATCAGCAGCGCTTTTCTAGTGCAAACACGGCCAGGTGGCAATGGGAGTTGAAGAGTGGCGAAGACAGCGGCAGACTGACGCAACCAGCGATACGTTTGGAGGCCCTTCAGTGTTGTTTTTGACTTGTATCCTGCTCGAAGCCGATGGACTGTCTGCTGTGTAAAATGAGAGAACGTTGAGAACGTCGCGACGGCGTCGTTGCAGGAGAAAAAAGTCAGTATCGTCAATAGGACGAAGCAATGAACGCGATAGTAAGAAATGAGAATGTAACACGAAGAACGACAAGCAGCTCGATATTTGCAGCGCGCCGCTGCAGCACAAAGAAGGACACTCGAAAAGAACGCATAGGTATACACAGGACAAGCCTGAACTAACAACTGTCAAAGTTGTTACATCTCTGTGTTTGAGCAACGCGTTGCAAGTGTCCACAATGCAGAAGCCGACACTGTTTGATATTTCTTTTTCTTTTAAACTGCGGCATATGGAAAAACCCCTCTCCGTCTCCTGCCACGCGGTGAAGTCTGACGCAAAGTGAGCCTAAGCTCCCTAAATAAAACTTGTTTTATCTAGGGACATTAAGTGAGCCCGGTGTTATTTTTTTCTTTTTCCTTCTACATCATGAGTGGGTAGAGAGCGGGGCCACTTCTTCGTGCGCGTCTCAAGGGCATTTTTGAAATTGAAAGAACATGTTGGAGCGCTGCGTGATAGAAAAAAAAATGCTCAAGCTCATCCGAGATCTGCGTACCGCGAGAGTTAAATGGTGCATATAAGCCGGCACAAGCATGGCGCGTGGCTGTGTTGTCTAGCGCAGCGGGATGCGGAGCGAGGGGTCGCTGGTTCGAACCCTGGTCAGGTGCTTTGGAATTTTTTTCAACTAATTTATTTTTCTTTGTACCTTTTTTTTATATATTGTTATGGGGTAAGGCGAACGCTAGTGTGACAGAGGCTCAGCATCGAAGGCGAGGCAGACGAAGTGCGTGGAATGGCGAGGCTGGAGGCAATGGCCGCAAGGTTAAAGGAACATTACAGTGTGGTTTGTTGTGTGTGAAGAGTGCTCCGTTACATTTGGTGGCAGTGGTGGGATCAGGCACGCTTTGAACGCTCACAAACAATAGGTATAGTAAACAAACATCGTAACTTACTGCCTACACCCCTTAAATGACAGCTTTACTTTTCCTTGATACATTCTCGCCTTCATTACTGTATACTTGTTTGGGGGGTTACATCTCAAAACAATTACAACACCTTACTCATTATGCAAAAATAAGCTCTCCGCTTTGTTCATAATTTATCATATCGCGAACATGTAACCTCCTATTTCTTCGTAAATCGTATTCACAGTATTCGTGCAATGTACACTCATCGACTCTGCGAGCTCATCTATTCTCAATACACAGCCGATTCTCAAAAGTTTATATCTACCTATAGCAACAATTCTTCTAAGTATCACTTCAGACATTGTGGATTCATCATGCGAAAAACCAGAACAAATTATGGACTTCAGTTATTAAATTGGCAAATCCCAAACCTTTTAAATACTCACAAAGATTTAATGTCACATATTACTGCATGTCACACACTCGTAACATTCAGTAAGCAATCTAGAAAATATTTCTTTGAGTGTGATGCTCGCGAAGTGTCATAATCGCAATCTTTGAACGTCTCCATATTCACAGCTTTATTTAGTCGTCTGTCATGTACTTTTTTATTGGTTGTAATTATTCTCATGTAACGCCATTACCGTCGTTGGGTCAGTAACTTATTCATGCAATTGTTTCTGTATCATTTGTGTTTATGATGTATCTTGTCATAAGTTATAGTTGTAGCGATGGACAGAGACGAGAGACGTTGTCGTGAAGGCGGCCAACGTGGCCGTGCCGCTGTCTCGCCACTTTATTGAGCGAAGGCCAAACGGAGCGGCGGCAACTGCCGGCGTCCAGTTCCGCCAGGCGCGTGAACCCGTCCTAACTGTCTCGTGGCTCGAGTTCAGCATCAGCTGCGCGAGAGGCGCGGCGCGGTGTTGGTAAACGATGATGATAATGAATGGCGATGGTGATGCGCTACAGATTACTTCCCCCCCGCAGAAATGAACCCGTAATACAAAATTATGAGGGCGTATATACAAGTGTACATAGCGCGAAACAAAGTGTCCGTGGGCAGTCCAGGTCGTTAACGTGAAGGGACCATCGGGAGCCAATGGGTCTCTGGTGGGCGGCTCTGGGAGTTGTGCAGCGGGCGAGAGTCTTGGCGAAGGCAAGCTGTCGGAAGTAGCTGTTGGTGTTTCCTGCACGATCGACTGACGCTTGCGCGCAGAGTGGCTCTGGACCGATTCAATCG
The DNA here is from genome assembly GCA_030522465.1 of Rhipicephalus appendiculatus. Lineage (NCBI taxonomy): Eukaryota > Metazoa > Arthropoda > Arachnida > Ixodida > Ixodidae > Rhipicephalus > Rhipicephalus appendiculatus. Next base: position 7,778 of record JALIZH010014517.1, read on the forward strand.
CGAGACCGCCTGTGGGTCAATCCGACGTCGAAACTTTCCATACTGGCCCGAGCGATGGCGGCACGTGGGGGGAGGGAGTCGGTGATGTTGCAGTTGTCAAGCTCGTCGTCCCAGTGTTCGGTCGATTGCTCTTGAGCGGCAGTTGCTCGTGAGAACGGATCTTGGGTTCGACAGGAAGCGCACTGGATACGGAAGAGGGACGGGAAGGTGCGTCAAATGCAGTCACCGAAAAATCTTGGGGGGCCAGATCAGGGGAGCATGTACGCGGCACGGCAGGCTGGTTGCCTGCCTGCGTGGTTAGTTGGGCACACGTGGTCTGCTGTACCTGTGGCGAGCCAGATGAGCGGTCCTCGAGAGTTTCCGTCATGGTTGCCACATCCCGCACGTTCGGCCGTGGCTGGTGAGGGGGCGCGAACCTCTGCTGTGGTTGTTTTCGAGGTCGATGGTGGTCGTTGTTGGCAAGACGCGCAGAGCGTTGATGCCTATGGAAGGTTCGGTTGGTCGAAGGAAACTCGATCGGTGACCATGTCTGTGGCAGACTCCAGGGCGTGCGGCGAGGTTACCGTCGTGGAGTCTGATGTGTCAGAGGTGTCACGAGCCGTTGAGGTTGGGGAAGACGGGCGAGTGGTAGGCATGCGTGACGGACCCTCGTACCTTCGGAGACCCTCGGGGAGGTCCTCGGGAAGGTCGGTCCACGCAGGGGCGTCTTCTACCTGGTCGTCGTGGTCGGGCGCAGGAATGGGTGCTCCTGTGCCCGGACCCGAGGTAAAAGGAATCGTAGCCGGGGAAGAAATGTCGTAGTAAAGGGAGAGCTGCGGGCTCGCTTTTAGAGCTGGAGTCGACGGAGGGGAAACCCGGAACTCGCGGCTCATAGGAAGCGGGCGGTAGATTTCCCCGTAGGAGGCCAGCACCGCTGTGCAGAGGTCGTCGTATGGCTGCTGGCTGGATGTCGACGCCGCCGCGAGATGGCGGAGCTCATCCGGGAGGGCGTGTAGCAGGATGGCGTGCATCTCCGGTTGTGCGGTGACGCCATCCACCATGAGAATGGCATCCAGCTGCTTAAACCACACTCGGGGGTAGACCGGGTTGAACGGTGGCACTTGCGGGTAGGGACGTCGAAACATGGCAGTGGCCGCTCGTCGAAAGGCGTGTTGTCCGGGTCACCACTGTAGCGAGGGACAGAGACGAGAGACGTTGTCGTGAAGGCGGCCAACGTGGCCGTGCCGCTGTCTCGCCACTTTATTGAGCGAAGGCCAAACGGAGCGGCGGCAACTGCCGGCGTCCAGTTCCGCCAGGCGCGTGAACCCCTCCTAACTGTCTCGTGGCTCGAGTTCAGCATGAGCTGCGCGAGAGGCGCGGCGCGGTGTTGGTAAACGATGATGATAATGAATGGCGATGGTGATGCGCTACATAGTCATACTTTTGTGTTATGCACTCCCATCACTGCCTAAATGTCATTTCTATTGTTTATTTTTGAGTATTGTGTGTATTATGTACCACACGCATGTGATTATGTTGTGCAGTGAATGCTTGTATGGTGCTGGAGGCCTAGTCAGGTGATGTTTCTTGTAACGTCACCTTTTGCCACCAGCACCATGACAATCTTGTATTGTTGCACAAAATAAAATAAAAAAAAATAAATGTCTTGAAGCAACCTTCCAGTGATGTCTTCCCTACAGCCACTGAACGTCCCTTTGTACAGCGGCACTGTTTCATGGGGGGGGCCTACCACATACAGTTGAACACCATCGCGGCAGCGAACAGTTGGGACGATGCTAAGACGGCGCAAGTACTAGTAGCCAGTCTGCGCGGGCCGGCTACTGAACTCCTGCTCAATCTTCCACCTGGTCATCACGACGACATCGGATTACTGACACGAGCCCTGGAAGATCGGTATGGCGACCCTTCACCACCGTCGCTTTGTTACAGTCGCCTGCGAGATCGGCGCCAGTACCCAGGTGAGACGTTTCAAGAGCTGGCTGCCGATGGTTGAACGCCTCACGTTGAAGGCACTACCGGGCGCTCCCATGACCACAGTGAACCTCTTCGCGACAAACGCTTTCATTGGTGCTATGGAAGACCCCGATATTCGCCATTGGGTGCGTCTCGGTAAGGCACAAGACCTCCGGACAGCAGTTGCCCTAGGGTTGAAGCGGAATACAATGTGCGGGCTACTCGAAAATCTCTTAAGCCGTGCGTCTCCCGGTCCACACCGCCTTCCGGTCCCGCCGAAAGGAACAACTCTACTTTCTTTGACGCTCACCACCGGCGTGCCCTTAAAGACGACAACAATTTTTCTTCCGCGGTGTTTGCGGGACAAGAGAGAGAACGCTTGAGGCGAGGTACTCAGAATTTCCGACGATCTCCTGTTATTGAGGCACACAACGATAAGCCTGAGAGCCCTCACGTCAGCCGCAGGATTCCATTACCATGACTTTGCCGGCAGCCGCACTCTCCACGCCTAAGGCGCCTTTGAAACTTTCCGCTGCCGATAACTTACCTTATGTTTTCACAGAGGTAACGTTTCTCGGCACGACAGCGCAAGCGTTGGTTGACACAGGGGCGGCCGTCAATGTACTCGACTGTACCCTTATAGCAAGCGTGTCCCACTTACTTCGACCTGCCTCCGTAGCACGACTTCTCTCATTTAATGGCTCAGAAGTTAAACAGGTTGGCCGAATCTGCCTACCTATGAACGCCCTCGGACAAACGCTTTCAGTGGAATTTGTTGTGGTTGAGAAGCCCCATTTGGCACATACGCGGTACTACGTAACCATCGCGCATCCATTGCCAGTCACCTGAGACAAGTGGCTGAGGACATGCTTACTTTGTTCAGGGTGCCTATCACGTTTTGCTTGTGGATTCTCACGTTTTCCTCAACGGCGTATCGAGCGCGGCAACGATAACCCTGGCCCAGCAAAAGTAACTGCCAGCTGTGCCGCAGTTTTGCAACCTTTGTCCGGGACCTGGATACCCGCTCAGCTCACACGTGACATTACCGGTGAGATCTCTTTGAATCACCTGCGCGTTGTGCCCCTTCGAAGGAAACAATCTCACCACGAAGCCTCCTTACTTGCGTCAAGGGCAAAACGCAGGTTTTCATTGTTACTTGACACTTTTAGTTGGGCGTACGCAACAAGCCTAACGTACGCAGCGCGATTCGATGCGTACGCTGCAAGCGAAGCGCTCAGCAACACTTTAGTTTACCGTATCGACCGGTATCGTTCAACTAGACGTATCATACGTGAAATGAAACAGCTTTCGAGTACTTTCGAGTGCTGCTTAGCGCCATCCTGCGGTAGCGGCCGTTATAACGACCACTGGCATCCAAGTCAAGCTGAATCATTGGATCCACGTTTTTACGTTCTGTGCCGTCTTGCAATCTGGCTGCTCTTTCCTTCGAGATCTCGCGATAGTGTCACGTAGCTAGCGCTACGTCTCGTTACGTTTGCGTGCGCCGGATTTTTTTTCGGGCGTACGCACGCATCCGTGGAATAGATACGTTACGTACAGCGCATGCGCACTTCTCTCCCGTAGCCATGCTGCGTACGTAGGCTCGTTACGTACGCTAAGCTAAAAGTGTCTATTATCAAAAGCCACACAGTAAAACTGCATCGCGGTGAACAGATTGGTGAGGCGTCTAAAGTTGTTCCTCCGTTAATCGCCTCCGTTGTGTCAACACGTGACGCGCAACCTGCCGCATCACCTCTTAAAGACCTGGATTGGGAGATGTTCAACTTTGGACCGAAGCTTTCGAACACAGAGCGAGATTTTGTGAAGCAGTTGCTACAGCGATACCGTTCCTGTATTGCCATCTCAGCGGAAGAACTCGGCTGCACCCCACTCCTTGACCACCATATTAACACAGAAGGGCGGGGACCAATCCGTCATCAGCCACGCCGTGTTGCACCTGCCGAGCGTGCCCTCACCCAGGAACAGGTTCACTACATGCTCCAACAAGGTATTGTGTCTGAGTCTTGCAGTCCTTGGTCCTCACCAATCGTACTTGTCAAGAAGGATGGCAACATCAGATTTTGTGTGGACTATAGAAAACTAAACGCCATCACTCGACAGGATGTCGAGTGATAACGCAAAACGCTTCACAATGCCTGAAAACGCTTCACGATGTCTCTACTGCGGGTCACCTCGGTTACGCCAAAACCTACGCGAGAGTCTCCGAACGCTTCTGGTGGCGCAACATGCAAGCTGACGTGAGAGCTCATGTGGCAGCCTGCACAAGTTGCCAGTATCGTAAGGTCTCACTAGTGGTTACAAGCCTCCCACCCAGAGTTTTGAACCCCCGAATACACCATTCGAGGTTGTAGGCATAGATCATGTCGGCCCCTTTCCAAAAACAAGATGAGGGGTTATAAGTACCTCATTGTGGCCATTGACCACTTTACCAAGTGGGTTGAAGCCGAGGCCGTGCCGGACACTTCTGCACATCACGCCGTGCAGTTCGTGAAACGCAACCTAGTTTCACGTCACGGCGCTCCGACGCACTTGCTAACAGACCGCAGCAGTTGCTTCATGTTTTAGGGATTTCAAACGGCACTCAGGACATGCGGTATAGAACTAGCCACAGCCTCGGTCAATCACCCGCAGTGTAATGGACTTGTCGAGCGGAACAACCGCACTGTTTGCGAAATCCTCGCGTGTTACGTCAACACTTCACATACTAAGTGGGACCGCTACCTTCCCGATGCACTTTTTGCCATCAAAACGGCCAAACAAGAAGCGACACAGGCGACTCCATTTTCCCTTGTGTACGGGAGAACTTCAATTCCTTTGGACTCCAAGCTCGGCGTGCCGAGTAGTCGTGGGGCTGATCCTCCCGAAACAGTGAACCAGCGACGTCTTCACGCAAGGCAACGTTTACTCGACTACCACGCACGGACTCAAGCGGTGAACGAGAACTCTCGCCGTGTTGTGTCCTACAATCCTGGTGACCTTGTTTTAGTTAGGCTCGTAGTTAACCTCCCTGGCCATGCTGCAAGAGAGAAAGAGAGAGAGAGACATGCAAGCAAAGGCAAGGAAGTTAACTAGACGCACGTCCGGTTTGCTACCCTGCACTGGGGGGAGAGGGATAAAGGGAGGAAAAGAGAGACAGAAGAGAAGGAAAGAGAGATACACAGAATCACAAGCACACTTGGGGGGAGCACATCCAGTCTACAGGCGGTAAGTTTATGTCGCGCTTTCGCGGACCATTCCGCGTCGTCCGTCGTTTGGGACCAGCTACCTACCGACTACAGAACCGGCATGAACATAACCAAGCTGCACCCTATGTGTTCCCTAAACATACGTCTAATATGAAGAGGTTTGTTTGCTGAGTCTTGACCAGCTCCTTCCCCCCCCCCCCCCCTTCCGGCGGAAAGATGTTACGGGGTAAGGCGAGCCCTAGTGTGACAGAGGTTCAACATCGAAGACGAGGGAGACGAAGTGCGTGGAAAGATGAGGCTGGAGGCAATGGCCGCCAGATTAAAGGAACATTACAGTGTGGTTTGTTGTCTGTGAAGAGTGCTCCGTTACAATATATACATACATATACATATCCGGGACATGACAGTGACAGCAAAAATCGGCCGGGAGCGTCCAGATAATTGCTGTCTCAACAAAATCTCATCCCAGAATGATGTGGTTAGAGCATGCAGAAATTATAATGAATTCGACGTCGTCCAGAGCGTCCCGATGGATGACGTGACTTATGTATACTAGCGTAGAATGAAAACATTGGGCACTGGCTGTGCGGAGGGACAGCGCAGAAAGTGCCCTCATTTTTCGTAATAAACGGCTAAGTTTTTCCTTCATAACCGATACCACGTTTCCAGTGTCTATGTTGCTAATTGTTTGAACCTCCCGCCGGAATATCACGCTCATCGAATGACTTCGGCAACGACGAGGAAGAAGAAAACGTTCAGTGAAAATGAACACGCTCTTTGACATGGATGCTCGGTTTTGCGTCATTTTTCTCTGGCGCCTTTACACGCCGAAGCGCGGTCTTCCCACAGTCTAGAAGAGTAGATGCGCGCACGCCATCCACAAACACGTCTATTACGTTCATGGGCTTCGCTGAAGGCTTTCACAGTTAGATAGTGCCCTGGCCCTTGTCTGGTGGACTGCGATGATTAATTTGCCTGTTCTGTGAACCAGCAAATTGAACAAATTCGTGCCGACGGTGATCGGCGGGTAGATGGAGCTAGTGTGTACCGAGAACCGTATTTAGTACACTCTAATGGCGCTACGCGTGACGTAGGTGACATAGGCGCAGGTGGGTCGTAATAGGGCGCCTGGTCTGGCTGGTGACGGGTCATGCTGCTCGCGGCAGCTGCACGCACTTACAGTAACGTGGAACGTGACCGGAGTAACAACGTGCAAACCATATAGGACGGTGATCGGATGTGCGCCGTCGGTCCGCTGGGGCAGCTGCCAACCCATGTGGCAGGGCTCGATGGACCGGGCGGCTGCTGATACGACTGCATGATGGACTGCAGTCGGGTATAGCGATGACGTCGGTGTATATAGGCGGCACACGCACTTCCAAGGACAGAAATCTAGCGGCGAAATGTCACCTAACCTTGCCTTTTGAAAGAACGCCTTTCCAATATCTCATTATGGGTCATATGCGAACGGGATTTGAAAGAGGTTTCGAGAACGAAATCGATACCGATATGCAGAATGACTAAAATTGTGAGAGCTTTTGTTTTACAATGATGTCCCAGCACACAATGACCACGTGGGCGCCGCAGGTAAAAATGCTTGAGACCAGTTCATTCTGCGGAGATCCGCCGAACAAAGCGTTGTTAAGCGCGATAGGCGAGAAAATGATCCGAATACCATTTAGCAAAATCACAAAGTTTATTCAGCATGAAAAATTACACCATCTCCCGCTAAAGAGAACCATGCGTAGATGCGAAGCAGCGGGCGCTAACGCTTACATTGGCGGCGGCGTTGACGCTGGCGCTCATCGTGGCGTTGCGCAGGAGAGAAACCTGGGGAGGCGCAAAGCACGCAGTGATGGACCGGTGTTTCCTACTGGAACATGCCAATCGCTGCTAATGGGCAATGAGAGACAGAAGACTCCGACTGGACACAAAGACGCGCAGTCCGCTTTTAGTTAACGCGCACGCTGCGAATTATTATTGTTAAACAACGCGCAGGAGAAATCTCCCACCGGCACTACCTTGCAGGTCAAGATGCAGTGCCTATATATACGGGGTAGCCAGTAAACGGTTGTGCAGCGCGAGTAGTCGGTTTTTTCAATCAAGAAACTCGCTAGCAGACGCTGCCCAACGTTGTAGTGACGTTGACGCTGCCTGCGTCGGCGTTGCGAGGCGAGAGAGGGGGGGAGCATAGGAGAGGAGAGAGAGGGGGGGCGAATGCGCAGTGGGGGGTGTGGTCGCCGCGGGGAGGGATGCCTAGAGGAGAGAGGGGGGGGAGCGTAGTAGAGGAGGTGTGTGGAGAGGGTATGCACATGCGCAGTAAGGGTGGTCAGGACGCACACCACCACCACCACCACCGGATTGAACTCGGCCTTAAGCTGCTTCGCATTTAAAAAAGAAGTTTAACCTTAACAAACCCCGCCGTACTTGTGGTACTCCCAGCTGTTTGCGTCTGCCGGGCTTGTTCGTCATCATGACACGCAAGCGGCAGTTGTGTCCAGCAGATGTTCAAGCTAGGTGCGGCTGGGTCCAGCCCTGCCCCCAGGAACTCAAGACGGATGTGCAAGCTCCTGGTGTAGGAGTGGTGGCGACAGTCTATCCTTGAAAGTTTATTGCTTGTGAAGCCGCGGTCCGCCAGCGAAAGATTCGTGGGCCGCATGTTTGCGACCCCTCGCCTACATTCACAGCAGAGTCATTCACTGCTTCTTAAGGTCACCCAACTTCGCCGTCAAGCTATGCGGCAGCTTCATACGCTGTTGAAGGCTGCCTCAACGCAGCGCAGCTGTGTCACAGAAGACATCGTTCGCGTACTTTTCGTGGCGTGTTGTGGCGCTTTTTGTGCATCTGTGGCCCCATTTTTCAAGACAGCTGTATTTTTGTTGTGGGACGACAATGCCGAAAACGTTTAGCGTGCCAGCAAGTGGTTCCATTTACAAGAGAACAACTAAAAGGCGCGTTTGGTTGACCGAGTAACAAGGAGCAGCGCAAGATTTGAAAGTGGGTCCTGCTGCTGGTGTTATGATCGGACTTTTTGGCTTGGCTCCACTTGGAGGATCGGGATTATTTCGCCAGTCTGCCCTGCTTTATTCCCGGGGTCAGCGTTCCCCGAAGAGCACCTGTAGCGGCGACAACACGGCAATCCTGCTTTGAATCCTTTGGGGCCGTCGGCGCACCTCGTCAAACCCCTTTCGACTCACCCGACCGACTTTGGCCTAGGAGGGGCTGTTTGCAGGCGAGGCTGCTTGCTTTGTTCATCGTGCTACGCGACGCACCCAACACTCAGCCGAGAACTTGGGAGACACGTTTCCCACACTCCGAGAGTGCCTTCGTGGCAGCCGCCTGAGAGGTACCTGCGTCGCAGCCGCTGCCGAGGAGTCATCGCTGCACCTGATTACACGGCTGGTTTACAGGAATGTGCATCACCTCGGCCAGGTCATTGTGCAGTGCAGTGCGAGGCCGTATTGTGTCCTGTGTACTCCTCTCCCGCGCCGCCGGGCGATCTGGGTGTGCCTCTTCCCTCTTTCCAGGGCGGGGAAGGAGGCGGTGTTTGACCTTCCCATTTGGAGGCGGAGATCAAGAGGACATCTTCATTGGACTATCCTGGACTTTATTGTTTACCGGTGCAGGGAATCTTGGGAAGACCAAGGCCACAAAACGCGAGCGTCGAGACGCTCGAGAGATCATCATCTTCCTGCATCATGTAAAAACACGCTACCATGTAAATACTGTAAATAAAAGTTCCTGTTGTCAGCTCCGGCTACTCTGCTCGACTTCTCCCTGCGACATGGCTGGTTCCGGTCATATGGGCAGACCCCCGACTACATCAACTGGTTGGCAGCGACGGGATGTCCCATGCTTGACTCGGGCCTGAACGATGGTGAGTGTTCGACTTTTCTTTGAGATTTGCCAGGTTTTAGCTTTTATGTTTTTCTAAAACTGGTTGAAACTTCTGTGGGTATAGGCTTCGTTGTACCGCTACCATACGTCACAGCTTCTCACCAGGTTTTAGCTTTGATGTTCTAAACCGGCAGTAATTTTACCGTGCGTGTAGGCTTCGCTAGTTCGCTTCCTAACGTCACGGCGTGTAAGAAAGTCCTCACTCGTGAAAACCATGGAGTTGGTAACGAAGCTAAGGAAACCAGACCTCTTTCTACTTTGTGAAGAGCTGGGAATTGAGGTGGGGAGAGGTGACAGAGAGCCGCAGCTGATTAAGGCAATACAGGAGTGTGGCGCGGAAGATGACGAAATTGAGGAGTGTTGGGAAGAAGTTGAAGAACAGAAAAAAAGAGGCCGAAAGAGAGCAAAGATTGGCTGAGAGGGTCAGGAAAGGAGCTGAGGAAGACGATTAGCGTTAGGAATTTTACAGGCATCAGTTAACCCGATTAACGGGAAAGCACCCTCCGATAACAAAATGAAAGATATTCCTGTCGAGACCACAAGCGTAGCGAGCCGCTCAAAAGATAAAGAGAAACAAAAGGCGTTTAAGGCTAGAAAGCCGGTCGTCTGCCACCGCTGCTGAGAGCCTCGTCACCTTTCGATCGGCTGCCGAAAGCCTAGAAATGTTCTTTTGGTGGACAGCCGCGACAGTGATCTGGAGCAATTGAAATCCCGCGCTCGTGAGTTAGTGTCGAAGGAGACTCAATGTAACTTACTGCGGGACTCAGCTGCAACAATCGATACATTACATCCCTACTCCGCGAAAGATAAGGTGACCAGAGGTGAACGCGCGTGCACACGGCAAGTAGTTGAGGAGAAAAGTGTGTGTTTGCCGTTAGCCCGCGTAGAGAGTCAGGAACCGTTCGGACTGCTCGAAACGGAGGCTGCAGTGTCCCAAAACCTGCCCAAGCATGATCCCTTTCCGAATGACTCGGATATGCTTTTGGGAAAGAAGGGCCTTTGTTTTGGTGATGATTCAGCGAAAGCTCTGACGCGTCCGACGGCCTGTGAGTCCGCTCATGAGATTCAGGGAGAAGAGGGCGCTAATGAACCGCTGGCTGAAAATCGCGACGAATGCGCGGGTGGCGAGGCATTGGAGTCGCAGGAAACGATAGTCGACGAAAACAGTGTGCGCTTGCCTGTAGCCCGCGTGGAGAGTGAGGGACCTTTCGGACTGCTCGCACCGGGGGCTGCCGTGTCACACAACCTGCCCAAGCATTATCCCTCTCCGAATGACTCGGATATGCTTTTGGGAAAGAAGGGCCTTTGTTTTGTTGACTGTATGGTTGAAGCTCTAACGCGCCCAAATGTATGTAAATCCGCTCCTGAGACTCAAAGAGCAGAAAGCGCTAATGATCGGCAGGCTGAAACCAGAGAACAGTGCGCGGGTGGCGAGACAACATCGTCACAAGAAACTAGAGTTGAGAATAGTGTGCGCTTGCCTGTGGCCTGCGTGGAGGGTGAGGGACTTTTCCGACCGCTCGCAACGGAGGCTGCCGTGTCACAAAACCTGCCCAAGCGTGATCCCTCTTCGAATGACTCGGATACGCTATTGGGAAATAAGGGCCTTTGTTTTGTTGACCGTACGGTTGAAGCTCTGACGCGTCCGACAGTATGTAACTCCGCTTCTGAGAAGTGCAGCGCTACTCATGAACATTTAAGTGCTGCTGAGCCACAAGTTGACAACCACGACCAATTCCTTGGTGGCGAGACAGAGTTGCAAAAAGCGATAATTGAAGATGAAAGTGTGTGCTCGCCAGTAGCCTGCGTAGAGAGTGAGGGGCCGTTCGGACTGCTCGTGACTGAGGCTGCCGTGTCACAAAACCTGCCCAAGCATGATCCCTATCGTCCTTCGAATGACTTGGATATGCTTTTGATAAAGAAGGGCCTTTGTTTTGGTGACCATTCGGCGAAAGCTCTAATGCGTCCGACGGCTGATGAATCCGCTCATGAGATTAAGCGCGGCATTTCAGGCAGCGTTAAATGCTGATCCGCGAGTTGAAAGGCACTACGAATGCGCGGGTGGCGAGACGGAAACGATAGTTGGAGAGGACGGAATGCGCTTTGCGGTAGCCCGCGTGGAGACGGAGGGGCCGTTCGGACTCTCCGTGACTGATGCTACCGGGTCACAAAACCTGCCTAAGCATTATTCCTACCTGATTTTGAATCACTGGGATATGCTTTTGAAGGGCCTTTGTTTTAGTGACCATTCGGCAAAAGTTCTGATGCGTCCGACGGCCGGTGAATCCGCTCCCGAGATGAAGCGAGGCGCGATTCAGGCAGATTCACAAGTTGATAGCCGCGACGAATGCGCTCGTTACGAAGTATTCAAGTCACTGGGAACCCCTCTAATGAGGCTCAAGGAAAAACGGGAGTCCGGCCTAGTATTGCATCATTCAGAAGGGCTAGGTGCTGTCAGTGTGACAGACTGGAAGGCCTGTTTGCCGGCTACTTTGTTTTCCTTGCGTTCGGTGCCTCACGAGGACCCAAGGCCAGACCTTGTACTTACGTTCGGCTTAAAGCACGCATCGTTCTGCTTCTCCCGAATTAAGGACAGTCAGTGTTTTGGAGGGTAATCAAGGTTACGCACCTCCATATCTAGCAGGCATTGTTGCCTTTTCCTTCACATGGAAGGAGTGTTTGAGCTATTTCAGGGATGTTCCGGGGCAATCGCGTGCCGCCGGCTAATTTCTGAGGGGCAAAATTTGCCATGTCGCAAAAGCTGAGGGTTCGGACCACGATGTTGGGCACGATAGCGGGAACGCTGTTGGTCCCAGCCGTGCTTTTCCGTTTAACACCAATGTAGCTTTAGACACCTTTTATTTGCAGTCTGTGTACGTAACAGACATTTAGCGTTTTGTTTTCATAACATGTATTTAGCTTTTTGTATTAATCACTTCATTTAATGACGCCCGTAGCACCTGCGTGCCTTAAAAGTTGTTCGTGGCTTTCTCTGAAAATGATACAAAACGTTAGGCTTTTGATTTTCTTCGTACTTAGAGTGTCTGTGTTTCTTATGACTTTGTTAACTGATCCGTGACTTTCACGAGCGAAAGCGAAATTGTAATTTTTCGAGGGAGTTTTTACCGGAAAACGTAGCCTGGCATTTCTCAAGGTCAGTTGAGTGCTCTCTGTTTGTTGTGCCTCGAGTTTTGCTTGGTCCATTTCCGGTGCTTGCAAGCCGTTGCTCAGGTCCAAGGATCAACCTACGTGTCAGCGAATTCAAGGGAGCAAGTCTACGGTCTCTACGGAGTGCTTTGTTGCTGCATCCCCTTCGAGACCTCCTGGGGCGGCGGACGGGCTGTTATGATCGGACTTTTTGGCTTGGCTCCACTTGGACGATCGGGATTATTTCGCCAGTCTGCCCTGCTTTATTCCCGGGGTCAGCGTTCCCCGAAGAGCACCTGTAGCGGCGACAACACGGCAATCCTGCTTTGAATCCTTTGGGGCCGTCGGCGCACCTCGTCAAACCCCTTTCGACTTACCCGACCGACTTTGGCCTAGGAGGGACTGTTTGCAGGCGAGGCTGCTTGCTTTGTTCATCGTGCTACGCGACGCACCGAACACTCAGCCGAGAACTTGGGAGACGCGTTTCCCACACTCCGAGAGTGCCTTCGTGGCAGCCGCCTGAGAGGTACCTGCGTCGCAGCCGCTGCCGAGGAGTCATCGCTGCACCTGATTACACGGCTGGTTTACAGGAATGTGCATCACCTCGGCCAGGTCATTGTGCAGTGCAGTGCGAGGCCGTATTGTGTCCTGTGTACTCCTCTCCCGCGCCGCCGGGCGATCTGGGTGTGCCTCTCCCCTTCTTTCCAGGGCGGGGAAGGAGGCGGTGTTTGACCTTCCCATTTGGAGGCGGAGATCAAGAGGACATCTTCATTGGACTATCCTGGACTTTATTGTTTACCGGTGCAGGGAATCTTGGGAAGACCAAGGCCATAAAACGCGAGCGTCGAGACGCTCGAGAGATCATCATCTTCCTGCATCATGTAAAAACACGCTACCATGTAAATACTGTAAATAAAAGTTCCTGTTGTCAGCTCCGGCTACTCTGCTCGACTTCTCCCTGCGACATGGCTGGTTCCGGTCATATGGGCAGACCCCCGACTACATCACTGGTAGGCAGTGGTCATTCCAATTTTCAAGTGATGTGCCAATATACGTGCACAAAACAGATTGGTGCCTCGGGCATCCTCGCTGCTTGCTTGTCCAATTTCACTGGCGTACATCTTGTTCAGAAGTGGTATTGTGTCGGCGATAATTTTAGAGCTGGCTAAGCACCTTCGTTTCCTTATCTTTGTCATTAGATGAAGTCATTCTACAGAAGCTGTCCTTGCAGTAATGATTTATTGATCTTCCATTAAAATGATTCACACTGTTTAACTCGAACAGCCATGTTTGGCGAAGAATAGGCTCTCTGAACCATTGCGATTTTTACGGGTAAATGTGGGTTCAACAGCCCACATGTTTGCCTCTTTTTACGAGTAGCACCACTGAGGCATTCTTGCGAGTGCGCAGCATTTAATTTTAGGCAAATATTAAAAAGTAGAACTTCTTTAAGGGTCGAGATCAAAACCGCTGACCACAGCACGGCGACCGCATTACTGTCGGAGTGAAAAAAAAAAGAAGGAAAAAAAAATCTGGCCGTGTGCATTTCATTTGGTTGCAGGCCTTAGATCGACAAAAATGGATCCAGAGTCTCCCAGTACACCGTGCTTCATAACGATATGATGATTATGGCGCTTGAAATCCGGAACTATTGTGTGTTTTACGCTGAAATCACCGCGAGATGCACTTTTTGAGAGCCTACTATTTTCGTACGAGTGCAAACTTCAAGACTTACGACGCACACAGCCACTCATTTACGCATGTTGTGTGTTGAGAGTAGCTACGCGATAGTAAGGGCACTGTTACAGAACTTTAGCAAGCTAGAACACCAAGGCTGTCCCACACAACCACCGCGATAGCAGTGATGGCGTGCCATCTCAAGCTCAGCTTCGCCACTGGGGACAGCCGCTGGCTCCATGTGAAACTGAGTCGGCAGTTTTTTGGCCTTAAGAAGCATTGAAGAACTCTGCCCACGGCCACTCGTTTCACCTCCGTTAGCGCGCACAGCTTTTTCGCACTCCTAACGGTTGACAGCGTTGCATAGGCTAGCGCACGAGCGCACTCACGTGGTTTTGTTTTATATGTCGCGGGCTGTCTTTGAACGTGGGAAAGCACCACCACGGAGCGTGCACATTGTCATAAAATTTTAATTACTCAGTTTAAAATACCCTCTACAACATAACTATGTACACTTTGCTCTAAACGAATATTAAGATACCTCCATGATTGGTCGTCTTTATATTGTCGCGGGAAATATACAGACTCGTATGAGTCTGTATAACTGCCTAAGCTAGCAGCGCCACCGATACTGCTCAGCTCGTGCCAGTCTATCCTCTTTGTCGTCCTTCCCTTCGTCCTCTTCATCTCGATGCCACTGATACGTAGCAATATATTGAATTAAGAGCCTTCTAGAAAACTTGAAGATAGTTCCACGCCTGTGCAATAGTTCCACGCCTCTGAAAGGAGCTGGCAAGCAAGCGGCACATCCTTGCGAACGCAGATAAAGTTCGTTAAGCAGTCTTCTTTCTTTCACGTTCTTTCTTTATCTTGTTCTACATATTCTTCCTTGTTTCTTCTTATTCCTTCTTTCTTTCTTTCTGTCTTGATCTCTTTTATACTGGCCTTTCTTCTTGTTTCCTTCCCCCTAACCCCCCGCATCACTTCCCTCACCTTCACTTCCGTTTTACACCACCTGCTATGCAATACTCAACATGGTTCAACTATAGTTTACCCTCTCAGCTTCTCATGATTATTCGCACTGCCAGTGACATGAAGAAAGGACAACTGAAAAAAGACACACAGGTTGATGCGCCTACGCGCATCACCCTGTTGGTTGTCTTTTTCAATTGTGCTTTCGTCAAGTTAATAGCAGCGCGTATAGTCATCAAGTAGTGCCAACTAGCCGCATAGCAGCACCTCCTCATTTCGCTTTTCTTCATCCTGGCGTCCGTGCTCCTCACCCTTACTTATTTTTTTTCGTTCTCTTGCTATACTGCTCTATCCATGGTTATACAATGCTAGGAGCTGCTTGGCCCATGCCCACCGTCTGTGGCGCTGGTCACGCGATGCGGCGGGAGAAAAACCTTAAAGAGCTCCACTGTTAAAAATACCTCAACAATCCTCAGGCGACAGTAAGACATATGACGTTCGTTTCATTTAGTTGGGAACCCTCTCTAGAAGAACATGTAAAGCCTACGTGGAGGACTGCACACACCAGGAAAGTCCTGGCTTAACGGGAATTTCATCCTAAACATGAGGTTTGCTGCGCGCTCTATAATAGGCCACTCAAAACGCCAACGAATCCTAGAAAGAAGAAACAATGCCGATGCCTTCAGTAAACAGCGCTCTTGGGAAAACTGCAGTCTACAGTTAATCTCTACGTTTAAGTATCCTTTCGATAACTCGCAAGAGAAATATTGCGCCCGTCAGCTCCACTGGTCACCCATCTTCACAGAGTGGAGGGGTCGTGCGGTCTTTAGAAAGATATTTCATTTATAAGCTCACTCATGAAGCTGCAGGTGGCAACAGTTCACGCAAAGGAAGCGCACGAAGCCCGGAGCATCAAAAATATCGCCGTAAATCACAGCAGTGCGCAGCGTTACTCAGATTAGACTGGCGTTGGTTCTAGAGCTTGTCTTGCCTCATCATGCTCCACAATGTCATACATACGATTTCCAGCTGTCGCTGAAAAAAAATCACGCCATAGCCACGAAGTGAATGATGATGAGTGGGCGAAGCTCGATCGTTTTCATCCATGGCAGAAAGAGAATGTGTGGTCTGGAACGCGCTTATACTTCATGGTCATCAGCGTCATCGTCATTGTTATCACGTGTAGTGGGTACATTCCACTATACTGGAACGCGCTTATTCTTCATGGTCATCAGGCGTCATCGTCATATTTATCACGTGTAGTGGGTACATTCCACTATACTGGAACGCGCTTATACTTCATCGTTATCACGTGTAGTGGGTACATTCCACTATACTGCGTCATCGTCATCTTTATCACGTGGAATGGGTACATTCCACTATACGTGGTTACCTACCTACCTACCTACCTACCTACCTACCTACCTACCTACCTACCTACCTACCTACCTACCTACCTACTACTACTACTACTGCGACTACAGAGGAGGGACAGACCCACACCCTAAGGAGCTTCGCCCCTAAAAAGCAGGGTACATTCTTTAAATATCGGTCTGTCCGTGTAATTTTGGGAAATGAAATTGTTTTGTTGAGTTTGTCGCTCTGAAGTCAAGAAGGCGCTCTTTCAAATCTCTATGACGGCATAGCAGAATACTTCGCGCCCTCCTCTGGCAGTGGGACAAGCAGGTGCAGCCCCCCTGCCCCACCTCCTTTTGTCTTTCTGCCATGTTTTGCGTCCAGGCCTATAAAATCAGAGAACTCCTAACAGGTGAACCGAATTAAGTGTGGATCGTAAACTCAAAATATACGTACCATTGGAAATCAACTTCGTAGTGCTGTGCGTACACGTATCGACCATGTTCCGTTAGTCTTATTTCCGCATATATACACCTGTGCCTGTGTTGCGGAGGTCCTACTTCAAAACTTCGGGTGTGAGTCCATACCTTCTGATATGTGTGCAAAAACTAGGTGAAATACATCAGCACTTGTTCAATGAAATGTAAAATGACGCCAGAATGTCTACGAGATTAAAAACCTACCAATATTGAACAATCTCAATTGAGCAGTATGGCACATATCGCACAATATCGCACATTCTCTATGAACAGCGGAACTTTCAGCCAAGAGAATGTCGCGCGCATGACCCCAATGACACGTAAAAAAGACGCACACGAAGGCAAACTTCGAATCTCAATGACTCTTACTAGAACATCGTCTTGAACATCGAATGTTTATAGAGAAAAACGTCTAATAATTATAATTGTCAAACAAAAGGAGTGAATAGCGCTATGAGGAATGTCTAAATACACGTTCGATTCGGTCAGCTCCTGGTTGTCTCGTAGTGTGTTACAAGATTGGATATACTTATCGGGTCACTTTCTTGTAGTTGGTACAGCGAAGGCCCCAACTAAGTTGTGGTATCTCGTGGTATTGTAGATTCGTTTCTACGTGCGTATTAGTAACGTTCAAGACGGTAAGGAAGAAAACAGCGTCATAGGTCACGGCTGTGCTTTATAATGCTGAGAGTGTCAAAATTGCATGCATAAATGTACAAGGACGCGGACGCGACAAAAACCTACGTAGGGGCCAAATTTCCAGATTGTGGCGCGCATAAGAGGGGAATGGGGTTTTAACTGAATTGCCCAGAAAGCGTCTTTTGTAGAGTACGCATACAACGTGAAAAATGCATTTCTACAGATCGCATGCTTGATATCCTATTTCTTTGAAACGCATAAAATTGCAAAGTGGGACCACTCATAATGTTACTTGGCCCACAGTTTGAGAGTTACGTAATCTTGCAATAGTAAGCGCTAGCTCTTTCCGCAGTCAGCCAAGTGCACTTGCGCAAATGCCTCACAGGTGAACGTTCAATAGCCTTCATAGGCATTCAAAATAATTGGCGCAAGCATGTACATGGAACTTGCACGCTATCCAGCACAGGAGTACACAGTATACTATCCGGGCGGCCGCAGCGGTGCCTCGACGGTTGCGGTGTGCGGGTTTGATCCTAGCTACGATGGCTGCATTTCGAGGGAGACGAAATCCTGGACCTGTGTACTCTGTGATGTCAGTGCAAGTTAAGATCCGATGTGGTCGACATTATCTGGAGAATTCGACTGCGATATCTCACAGGTTGAGCCGCTTAGGGGCGTTACACCTCCAAACCAGCCAGTCATCTGTCTGGGCAGGGAGTCGGAGTGCATCATTAAAACCTTGCCATCACTGACAGCGCTTCATCCATCGAAAAATATGCCACATTTTTTTTCTCCCTTCCCAACTCCTTATTAACACTGGAGCTGTTGAAGCTCACCGTGATTTGTGTCGGAAACAGAAATGATCAACATCATGAACCGGCACGCGTTCTGTCAGTTTCCTTCTTCATCGTCGTTGTCTTCTTCATCTTCTGCTTCGCTCCCAGAACACATGGGACGATTTCTCCGGTGCCGGATACAGTAACTTGATGGGGGGTAAAAAGCAGTACAGAGAGAGAAAGAGAGAGAATTAAAGAGAGCAAGAGCAAGAGAGAGAACAAAGAGTGATAGAAACAACAGACATTGAAAAACTCTTTGCGCGAAAATTCTTGGTGAAGTGGGATTCGAACCCGCATTTCCACGATCGGCGAGCATCGTAACCACTCGGCTATCCAGGCACGCTAGCAAAGCCTAGCATGGCCTTTCATAACATAGTATAGCGAGAGGGTGGGAAAACAACAAAGTCCTATTCGTCTCTAGGCTCGACCAAAAACACTTTCGCTGATTCGTTGTCATCGCCACTGACGCATTTAAGCGTGGAATTATTCCCCCTATCAACAAAGCGTCATCCCGATGACAAACATGCAGAAAGCAAATAGAAAAAACTGCGCACTTAGTCACTGAAAGTATTGCTTGATCCGAATCTTGCGAAGAATTAATGGCGAATGCCTTCGGCGCATTGCACACTGATAATCTGCGGTCATCATGAGTAAAAGTAGGTGCGAGATGACGCGTTTGATAATGGAGGCAAGCAGAATTTCAACGTTGGTGACGCATGTCTGAGTAGTCCATCAGTGCTCTTGTTAGATGAAGAACTCGAGTACATGTGCTCGAGATGAAATGTTGTAGTTAAGTTAATATGATAAAAAGCGCGTGCACGTAATGAATGATAATGTGTGTGCATGTCTGTGATGTATGCGTGTAGTTTACAGTTTGTGGTTGTGAGAGCTTAATGCACACGTGACGTATGACGTCGTGGGAGTATATATACCGGCAGGATCAGCGAAAATAAAACAGTTGTTGAAAGTGGTGCTGTGTTTGTGTCGAATGTCTCTCTTTTGCCCTTGTCTTTAGCCTGTGCTCCATTCATTATCGTGCTCCAGAACAAGCTTGTGATTGACGTCACTCATGCGCCGAGGTACTTCGTAGGGTCCGAAGTACCTCTTTTCAGAGAGCCCACGCCCACACTTCGTCGCCCACGATGTATGTGAGGGGTCTTTTCCTGATGTTGTAGTGACGGCGTCAGTCTTGTTGCTCGATTATTTGGGAATGGGCAGGTTTCCTAGCTTACTCTGGTTGTTCTGTAAACTCTTCAGCGGCCGTCTCATTACCAGATTTTTGGTGAGGGCACATTGCGTATAACCTTGTTTTAACTTCACGGCCTTCAACGATACTGAAGGGTGTCTTTCGAGTGGTCTCCTGACTAACCGTCTTGTCCGTGAACATGACGAATGTTATGATGTCGTCCAAGTTCTTCTGCTCTACGTCTAAGTACATTCTTATCTTGTGAGCCAGGGTCCTCTTGAGATGGTCAGTCAGTCTGTTCGTCTAGGTACGATACACCGTTGTCTTCCTGTAAGCGGTACCACTTAATCGACTATCGGTGTCGAAACCCTCGGCCATAAACGCAGTACCAATGTCGGTGCTGGAGCACCGACAGAGCTACAGCGGGAGCACTGAGCCTGACAAGCATGGCTTCAATAAAAAATCGCGCTCCTTCAGCTGCTGTTGCCTGTCGAAGAGCTCCTCTCTCGGCGTATAGGGTGGGGTAATCTGCGACGACGACTACCCACTAATCTCCCGAAATAAACTTCTGGAGGGGGGCTTAAAAATGGCACGCTTATTTCTTCAAATGGTGTTGTCGGCGCTTGAGCAGGCTGCAACAGGTCGGCTAGCTTCACGGATGGTGGTTTGCGACGATGGCGATCTAGACACGTCTGCAAAGAAGTTTTTTACAACCACGGCAAGTCTTGGACAGCAATAGTTCTGCCTAATCATTGTGAGTATCCGGGTGTAGCGCAAGTGTCCAGTGGTCGGCTTCTTGTGGCTGGAATGTGGGACCTCACTTCAAAGCGATGAGGGAATGACGACTAAGTAGCTGCTGCTAGGTGAAAATCGCCTTCTAAATTGCGTCAATCCGCAAGCAGTGCGGTGCAGCACCTTTGCAAACAATTTCAGCACGGAATTAGTGAATCGCAGGGCATCAACAAGCACATAATAAATATTGGTAATCGATACACACTCTTGCAGAGCGTCGTAAATTGTGGAGAGAAATGAAAAGGTGTGCGCTCCCCAGTAACTCGGTAACGTACGTGCACCTCTGCTCATGCATACAGCTGCCACAAACAAGATGTTGATTCATAGATAGAGGGGTAAATGCGCCAATGCGTTCCATTTCCCGCTTGCGTGTCTCTGAGTGCATCAAAGCGCTCACTTGCGTGACATTTGCCTGTCGACATCACTCAAAGCAGTAAGTGGGGGAGAAACACCATTGGTGCATCTGGAAGCTGCATTACACTAGTGACTAGGTGTCACGCACTAATACCGCGCGAAAGTCAAAAGACTCAACTGTGTCGTCACCGAGTGGAAGCATCACGTGCACTACTGGGAAACGACAGCCTCTGCTGCGCTGACACTACGAAAGCGTTCTTTTAGTCACTTGTTAATGTCATGTTGCAGTAGTGATGGCCTCCAAGATTGTGCACCGGCAGATTTTGATTCCTCGGCCCTTCTAATCACATGGAGAGAACGTAATTTCAGAGGTTGGCGTAGCGAACTCCTCCGCACCACCGCACTCGCCACCAAGGCATCGGGGAGGCCACCGCCCTTTTGGTACGGGTACGGCTTGGATGAGGCCCAAAAAAAATTGCTTTCGCGCTGCTGTAAGATAATGCACTGAAACTGAAATCACAGCTTAACGTGTACTGTAGTAAGGACCGTATTACAGACAAAGAGAAACGAAGAGGAAAAACAGGGAGGTTAACCAAACTTCGGCTCGGTTAGCTACCCTACCCGTGGGGTGGGGGGAAACGGGGAATAATAGAAAGGCTAGAGAAGGATGAACAATAGTAAGAACAATAGTTTGGACACACACAACACGAACTCCCGCTGTTAGTGCGCAGGTGCCCTTGAAGTCCGATCACCTTCAAGCAGCACAATAAGGCTTTCGTGGCCTTGTGCCTGGACGAAACCATGGAGCAAGGTCCCAGGGTCTTCTTTTCTGATAGTGGTCTTGCATCCAGATGATGGAGCTTGGCTTGCATACCACGTTGGTGAGTCTGGTAGGATGGGCAGTGGCATAGAATGTGCTCAAGCATTCCTCACAGGCGCATAAGTTGCGTGCCGCACTGGTGGCCATTCCTATTAGATACGAATAAGCGTTCGTAAATGCCGCACCCAGCGGCGTAACGAGAGGCTTACCAAATGGTGACATCACAAATATACACACGCACATGGGTCTCCCGTGTACCCGATCTGACAGCCGGATCGCGCGCACCTTCCCGACACTACAAAACAGTGTCCGACTATCAAGCGCTTTCTCGGAAAACATCGCATTACAATGCCAGCAGCAGCGGCCAGGAAAACAGGCATAACAGGAAGTGTTCTTGCACGCGTATCCGGTGGAGGCGCAATGTTGCCAGATAACCGATGGTGTTGGCGTAGCGCCCGTTAGCAGCGGCGTTGTGGATTTCTGACGTCAATAGTCCTTGATATGCGGGTGGTCTGAATTGTGCTAGCAGTATACGGACTACTAAAGTGGGGTTTTCTTTGAAAGTAACAATTTTCTGGCCTCGGAACAAGCACTATGACATTTCTGAAGTGGTATTTCAAAAGTCCAGGCCCAGCTGTATTTTGCGTTTAGCGTTCCTTTAAAAGATTGCTCTTGAACCAACGCATAGCGGCGAGCGAATATCGTGACGCCGCCCAAGTCTAGGTGGTGGTGGTCAAAACATTTATTAACCATTAAATGGTTACATAGAGGTGAGGTGATTGGGGTACTAGGTGGAGCCCCTATTTCGGAGCGCCATTGACAAGCAACGCCGCCCGCGTCCGTTGAAGCAGGGCCTTTTGGACCTTGAGGTCCTGACAGCTGAGCAGGGCCACCTCCCAGTCCTCTCTCGTGGGGTTGGGGTTGGGGGGGATAGATGGGTTTAATAGGCACGCCCAGACTATGTGGAAGGTGTCAGCCACCTCTCCACAGAACTGGCACGTGCCATCAAAGAATGGATTGAAATGTCTTAGCAAGGCCGGGCACAGTGCATTGTTTGTAAAGAGTTTTAAAAGGAGGCGCTCGTCAGCGCGATCCAGTCCCTTACAAAGGCCCGGATAGCGCCGGTGCTCCTCCTTGTAGTAATTGGTGACGTCTTTGAATGAAAGGGCCAAATTGTCGATTCTTCGGGCTTATGCGTGCCAGATGTCGCAAAACCGAAAACTTCGCCACTAAACGCGGAGTGGTGTAATCGGGTTGTCACCTTGACTTTGTGCGATTTTTGGCAGGAGTTTTATTAGGTTTCTGTCGTGCCACTGTTTTCGACGTCACGCGTTAATCGAAGCGAGAAGAAAGAAAGCCGTACTCGACAGCGTCGATCGCACTACTCCGGGAGACAAACGACGTTTTCATGACAAGCGGTGGTGGCATAGGAATCGCAAAAGCTGTGCTTGTATTGCCACAGAATAATGGACTTGGATTTTTTCGGGTTCAGGCATACCAACCGGTGGCTCTTGCTGTTCTGCGAACAGGACTTCGCTGGCAGAGCAACAAGTTCCGATCGCCGGATCTCAGGTTCAAGAAACTTATGGTTTCATTTTACTGAAAAAACTTTTTTTAAGTCCCGCATTAATCAAACATTTGCTGGATACGTTTCTTGTAGGAAAGAAGCCCATGGAAACTGTACGTGCCTTAAAAGTATAATTTGAATTCAACGAATTTCAATATAACCGATTTTACCTTATTCGTTATATCAAAGTTTTAGTATATATTATTAAGGTAGAATAAATTCACTATCTAATAAAGCGACTAAACAGACGGCAGCCCTTCATTATTATTACTAGAGACCGGATTTTTAGGCACTAAAGAAGCGTGGTTTAGGCGCCAATAATAGGCAGGCAAAACACCGTTTTAGGCCCCCCAAAATCGTAAATATAGGCACGATCAATTTTTACATAAATTCAAATAATTCCAAAGAAAGACGTGCGTGACCTATATCTACGACAGGAAAGCAAAAAATGCGATAGTTTATGATGGCGCAAAGGCGCCAACGGTTTAACATAGCCATACAATTGTCGTTTTTCTCTCCTGGTGTGCAGAATACGGTCTCTCCTATTTATTGTCCAACAAGGTGAGTTAAGTGTCCGCCGTCGAATAAACACACTCCTGGGTCTCTTTCTTTTCGGCATGGCTGAGAAGGGCAGCGTCGTAGCGTATAGCCTGACAGCTAAAAGGCCAGAATGGTCTCTTAGCCTCATATTGGCCGGGTCTAATCGCGCAGGGTCGATTTCTCCTATATCTGTGACCACCTCCCTCACAAGGTTTGGGTAATTCGAGCTGATTTTGAATGAAGAAACAGCGCTGGAACAGGAAGGAGACGAGAAGACACAAACACGGAGCTCGTCTCCGTCCTGTTCCAGCGCTCTTTCTTCATTCAAAATCAGTATGTACCAACCAGCCCAATTCAAGACGCTAATATAATTCGAGCTGGCAAGTGTAATGCATGTCCGGGGCGTTCACGATCATGTGTGCCAAGATTTGCAATGCTAGGCGCCCCGGAAAGAGATGAAACTTCAAACTGAACGCTGCTTGCTCTTCATCTCACGGCAGCGCACCCCAACATGAAGGGGTGCTTTTCACCGCTTTTCAACGCTTTTCATTGGGCCCCAAACAATTTAGTGTCTAACTAAAATTTCTTATGGGACCTGGTGAAGCGTCGTTTAAGAAACAAATTACAAAAAAAAAAGCCCACATGTGCATCTAAATTACCTTTTTTTTTATCCACACTCTCCTTTCCCCTGACGGTACTCCACGGTATCACATTCGTTCTCCATCTTAGCGCGGCTGCATAGAGGGGCCTCCTGTTCCCTGCCCACCATCCCACCTGGATTTTCAAGGAGATGCTTGAATTCCTTGGGGACACTGGACTGGACAACCGGCTGTAAAAGCCGCCCGCCGTGTCCTCGGCCATAGACGTCACACTCATCTTCTTCCCCTCTCCTCTTCCCACCTTTATTTCCCTCTCCCAATTTTCCTGCAGACCCTGGAACGTGCTCTCATTCAGGGTTGCAGAAATAGCGTCTTTTCCTCTGCTCCTCCTCCCCCTCTTCCAACCGCTTCGTGTTTTGTCAGCGCGGTGGCGTAAGGTGGCCGGCGCGTCCCATTTTACTCCTGCTAGTGGTTGCTTTCTGGAAGTTTTTTGAACTAGAGAACTAGGTTGCGCCCCGCAAGGTTACGAAAGGTCAATTTCACCCGGCTAACAAGATTAACGGTCTCAAACTGTACTCGAATACGAAATTTGAGGTTAAAAAGCATGCATATGGGCACCGATTTCGAAAATAGGCATTTACAGGCACTTACAGAAATTTAGGCACAAACCCCAAAAATAGGCATTTATAGGCACAATAAAAACGCTATAAAAGCCCTCCTTAACCCCCCAATTCGTGCTCATATATCGAAGTGGCACGATAGGAACGCAAGGAACAAAATAGGCATTTGCCTAAAATCCGGTCTCTAATTATTACCCATTCAGCGCACGCAGAACATTATACGGCATATTTTAATCGAATAATATCTCTAGTTTACGTTTTGTGTCGAATTTACATAGTTTTCTTGTGAGTATTAATTTCAGATGTATTTCTCTTTCTTTACAACTTAACTTCCCATTCACTTCAAAGAAATAATTTGTTATATGCTGGGTTAATGTACACTTGAAATATGCTTCATAATGGATGATAATGAGCTAAAATTTGAACCCTGATGTAAGCATGATATTAGAATTTGTGAGTGTTTCTTGCGCGAAGCGGTCACGACGCCAGCCAACACGGATGAACAATTTTGAAATAGGAAGAAACACAACGTGAGTGTAAATTGGAGGCGAGTGGTCTACTCAAATGTGTTAATAGTAATGAGCCATTCAACTGTATTTTTATACAAAAAGTGCCATATCATATCACTACAAAATGTACATTGTAAGCATTAAACGTAAAGTTTTCTACGGGACGCCTTATCATAGCTTAAAAATCTTACGTTCTTAAGGTCTTGAAGAGTAACGCCGTTAGTGGCATGAAATAAAGTTATCATACACACGATGCTCAAAGTCCACATTTGGCTGAAAACCATTTGCGGAATATTCAACATGAGAGCTTTCCAAGCAACTGTATGTTCTGGATACCCTCAATACCTTTACTATTGCGGGAAAGAAAAACAATTCGTTCAATTATATGCGTACCACCTGTATTCCAAGCAGTCGGTAAAATATGTTAAAAGAAATGCCGCGTACAATGGCTTTGCGATTCCATGTTTAGGTCACAAGTGCGTAATACCCTTGTAAATAAGTTGGAATCTGCACAGCTGAGAATGGTTGCCGCAGGAAGGAAAACATTTGAAAAAATAGCACAATGTTTCATAATTTTACAACTTGCAGAGCATTACTTTCTCTTCGCAGGGTGCCGCAGCATGTCGCTTTTCTCAGATTGTGGTAACGAAGAAATCTTGCAGCTCCCATGTACTGCGGGTCTCAATGGCATGTGAAGTAATCACTGCGCAGCAGCCTTCCTATCTCGTCTTCTTTGGCCTCTGCATGATCTTTTTTTTTCATTTAGATGAGGACGACAGCACAGTGGCCGCCATAATTTTTACCTAGTGACTGCAGTATGATCTTTGCCACTGAAGTGCCATATCTGTGAAGGCACCTTCTCGATCAAGACTTCAATTCTTCTATAGGACCATTATATGTGATCTCATGAAACGAAATGCATTTTCTAGGCGTCGCAGGGTTTCGAACTTATTACCCCCTGACCGAGTGTCAGCCACTGAGATAAACACCCCTGCGTGCGGAATGTCATTAGGTCTGAACCATTTTAATGTACTCAGTAAGCAGTTAATACAAAAGCAGAAGGTGAACATTTTCTGTTTGGTTTTGAACATAAGGTGGCGATTTTTGCTGCGGTTCCATCAGCCACCCACTGCCTGAAATAGACGCATTTAGAGTGCCAATAATTAATGCAGTGCGATAGATACGTTACAAAATTGGCGGGTCAAACATTCTTCAGCTCTTCACTATTCCTACTGACTGCGTACTTGGAACGTGTTTAAAAACCATAGCTTTTATGAAACTATCTATACATTTAATTTGTTTATGTAGCTCGACGTAATGTTCGCTCGTGTGTTTATGTTTGCTTTCTTTTTACAGCGAAAGCTGTTATGAGATCACAACAAGGGTCGTTTCTGCGCCGTAGTTGTCCGCCGCCGCCGCCGCCGCCGCCGGTGTCCGTAACCAATATCGCACAAAATAAGAAAAAAACTAAATAAATAAAAAACACCTATGACCGTATGGGATCGAACCCGGGTCTTCTGCGTGGTAGCCTAGCACTCTGCCACTGACCTACGCCACTGCTTGAAACTGCGGTGCAAACTGACCCTATGCAGGCTTCATGTCGGGTAAGGAATCGCGTTAGCGTGTGTTGTTAAGCGTTGTAGAACAGTACAGTAAGAACCGGGCGTCACACAATCCAAATTGCGTAACGAGTGCTTCGTTGAATTCTCCAACCCATTACAAAAGCCTGAGGCATAATTATTCATCGTCGTCGGCCACAGCATCAACAAAGTGCACATATTGCGTTACAAGAGTGTAGCGGGTACCGCGCTTTTCTGAAAAATGACGAATAATGGCATAGTAGATGCTTCCCCACTACACAAAAATTATGATGATTTATATCGTAGTGGCCACCATGCAAGTGCGGTTGTTGTAATTGCCTCAAGAATGTTTAAAAAAGGCTCTAAAAAGGCCGCTCTCCCAGCTTTCGCTGTGGCTGTGCTGCGAGTTCCGCGCAGGCCTGGCGGTTTTTTTTCAGAACTTTCAATTTCGTTACAATGAATAATTTCATATGGCAAGCATTCTAATCATCTAAATTTTTAGGCAGGTTTAATTTGTGTGGATATTTCGCTGAATGTCAAAGCGTGATATCGGTGAATTACACCCGTTACGATATATGCGGTGAATCAATACGGCAGGATGTCAGCCAACCTAAATGGAGAATTTTATTATTGCGATGAAAATAAGGAGCGTTAAAATTACACGTCTACAGTATTCTGCCATTATACTAATAGTAATGACATTGCATTAATAGTAATTCAATTGTTTGTTGTGACCGAAAAGTAGTACAACTACCACACCACTGCAAATAATGTACTCGAGACGAATAAATTGAATGTTCTGTGTTGTACCCCCCACTATGGTAAATTAAAAACCTTACATGATTAAAGTCTTCAACAGTTACACAGGTAGTTTCATGAACCAAAGGTATTGAACAGGATGTTCAAAGTCCCCATTTGGATCATGAGCATTATGCGTAATTTTCAGCACAGATGTTTCATAAGCGACCGTTTTTTTTTTCAGATAGCCTAGACCCTTTATGTAACATAAGGGACAAAAACAGTGTTCATTCTGGTCGAACTGCGCAGTGCGGCGAGACACGAAGAGAAGGCGAGACATACAAGCACAGACTAACAACTGGGTTTATTGAACGATGAAACCGGCCTTTTTTGAACAGCCTCAGCCCATATGACACGTCCCCCTAGGGTCTAACAAAGGAGCCGCTAAAAGCCATGAAAACAAGCTCGTTAAGGAATTATCAATGAAAAAGTTGAAAAGTTGTCATAAAAACACGTGACAGGCTATAAAACCATGATAAAAAGCATGAAAAACACGATGTGCATGAAAACGATACTGCGCACGTGGAAAAACCGCGTAGACTAAGGTGGTTACGTGCACGTGGAGCAGAGATATGCATACTCTTTTTCAGTAAGAACAATCGGCGGGTGGCTGATGCATCCCTCCCATTTCCTCCTGATATGAAACGCCTCGATAATTCTGCGGCCTAATAATTAACGTTCTTTCGACAGAACTGTCACGTCTTCGAAAGCTGGGGTTATTGTAGTTTTTTCCGCACCTGAGAAACTTTCCAAAGTGTGCAACATTGTTAGTAAGAGAAAGAAGGTGCGAGTGAGTCGCGTAAAAGTGATTGCGCAATTCATCACAGAAATAGGTATGTACCTTGCGAGGTCGGTGTAGTGTATCAGGTGTCATTAACGTGCGGGCAATCGTATGTAGGGGAGAGCGCAAGATGCATTAACATGCGACTAAGGGAGCACGAGCGATCGCTGTCTAACGCCCCAGGTTTGCATTTACCCGCGCACTGCCGGCAGTACGGATGCGAGACAGTTTTCGAAGACGCGACAGTTCTGTCGAAAGAAATGAAATTATTAGGCCCCAGAAATATCGAGGCGTTTCATATCAGGAGGAAAGGGGAGCGATGCATCAGCCACCCGTCAATTGCTCTTACTGACAAGGAGTGTGCATATCTCTGCTTCACGTGCACGTAATCACCTTAGTCTACGCGGTTTTGCCATGTGCGTAATTTCGTTCTCATGCACATCGTGTTTTTCATGCTTTTTTGTCATGGTGTTATAGCCTGCCATGTGTCTTTATGATAGCTTTTCAGCTTTTTCATTGATAATTCCTTAACGAGCTTGTTTTCATGGCGTTTAGCGGTTCCTTTGTTAGCCCCTAGGGGGACGTGTCATATGGGCTGAGGCTGGTAAAAAAAGGCTGGTTTCATCGTTCAATAAACCCAGTTGTTAGTCTGCGCTTGTCTGTCTCGCCTTCTCTTCGTGTTTCATCCCACTGCGCAGTTCGACCAGACTGAACTCGTACCAACTCGCCCGACTCTCCACGCTGCTTCCTCAAACAACAGTGTGTTTGATAATATATATGGAGCTGTTTTTCAAGCAGCCATTTAAATATATGAATATAAAGGCTGCGTACAATAGATTCGCGCTTGCAAGACTACGTCATCAATGCACAATGCCCACAAAAATACGTTGAAATGTGCACAGCTTACACACGGCAGCCGTGAAACGGCCATCCTTTAAACTATATCCGACTGTAGGAAACTACAAGAATTTCACAAGCTTTTCTGTCTTTTGGCATGGTGCTCCAAGGTGCTAGTTCTCTGAAATCTTGCTATGGATAAATGCTGTTAACACAATAGTCCGCCAGCTTGTTTTTCGCATGAGCGATATACCTTTGTCGAGTCCGTCGCCGACTACAGAAGGCAACTGTAGCTCTCCTCAGATTACTTTTCTTTACCGGTTTATTTCTCCGTTTATCCGTCATTCTGCCGGGATAACAAGTGGCGCTTCTTTCTTTACCACTGTTTAATAATGCTGGATAAATAGCATATTGCTTTTAAACTATGCCCACATCGACAACTTTGAGTCTCGTTCAGTCGCTCGCTTTCGCTTCCTTGCGCTAAGAAAATGCTTGTTGCTTCGTCTACTGACTTCCTTATCGCATGAAGTTCATGCATTGAATATATTGGGTATTATTGTAAAGCACACCCGTAAGTCGTGTTCTGAATATGATTGTTTATAAGAACGCCAGGAATACGTAAGATTTTGAGGCAGAACAAGAGAATTGTTTAAAATTATATTTGTTACTGCGCAACCAGCGCATTTTCCTAATTTTTATACATTACACGCTTTCCGTGATATATTTGTTCGTTCATATATTCATTTATTATTTTATTTATATTTCTGAGGCCGCGCTTATCTCTCCTTGGTTCAAAATCGAATGTACACGCGGGGTACACATAATAGAGGAGGTCTAACAGCACAAGGGGGGAAAGGGGGCCTCCTGTTGGAACATTATATGGTGATGAGTACACTGTAAAAAATATATTGAAAAGTACAAACTTCTTTACAGAAAAAGTCTGTGGTCGCACAGAAAAGTTCTGTTTTTTCGTTGTTAACAGAAATACATTTCTGAAAAAAAACAGAGAATTTCTGTTTTTGATGTTGGCGTTCTACAGACGATCGGTCACGTGTCTTTTATCACATGAAAACCAACTATAAAAAATACACTTCACCAAGCATTAAATTACTTATATTTTAGGGAGCAAGCGAACGGTAGCAATTAATTTTGTTCCAAGTAAAATGCGTATTAGTAGGTGCTGCGGTCCTTGCTTTTGGCGCGCTTCAGTGCGCGCTTCCTCTATTGGCATAGTTTCTTCTTTGCGGATGGGCCCAACCGACGAGCTTCGTTGTTTCCTCGTCGGAGGTCTGGTGCCATTAAACTGCTGCGCTTTGATACAGTTCCCCTATCAGGTGAGTGAGAGTTTCGTTATAGGTTTATCTAATTACAGAACTATATTTTGTGTACTTGAAGTGCTATTACGTGATAACGTTGTTGCTTTAGCGCTCGATGAGGGTGGTTCGCGTAGCCATACACAGCTAGCAATGTTTCGAGAACAAGGGTTCTAGAAACGTTGGTTGCTAGAGTGCATCGTAATTAGCTGTGCGGCTGCGCTTAGCCGTGCGGCAGGTGGTGTAAATACTGCAGGATGTGTAATCAGAGCAGTATTGTCATTTGAAATGTGGCGAGCGGGTCCCACGATCTGCGCAGCGTGCTTTGCTGTTACCGCGTAGAGCATAGGCTTACTATCGTACGAGCTCAGTTGAGGCATTCAGTGCGTGAGATTGCGTCACACTGCAATTTTTGACCGTTGTCTCATCTGTAAAGAACCAGTTGAGGCGCGCCGATGCTGGTGCACCGCTAACGTTGCATTCAAAAATTGTGCTCGCGCCATGTGGCACTGTAGGAGCCCCATTTGTGTCGATCGCGCTTGCCCTTAGCCGCCTATGAAGCGTGGTTTTTAATTTTTCTTTGCCGGTGTAATCGACTCGTTGTAAGGGCCCGCATTCGCTTCAGCCAGCGTCACCGGGAGTTGGCGACGTCAGGTTCGTCCCGTTACGTTGACGCGAAAACCAAGCACTCATATTCCCTATATTTTCCCACTTGCGCGCCGCGCCGGCCGCGCTCGTTGCCTTGACGCACGCGCATTTGAGCACGCCTGGCGCCGCTTCGTCACGGAGAACGAAGAGACGCAGACGCGGTGGCGTCAGCGTCTCTGGGTGATGTCGCCGGCGCGGAATGCAGCAGGTCACGCCGACGGACGCAACAGTCGCGGCTGCATACCTAACATGCGCGCGCGTCGACATTGCGTAAGATTATAAAGGGCCCTTAACACCGCAACGCTAATGTCTTGAATGGTATCGTTACAGATTCTGTTCGATAATATAAGCATTTAAAAAGTGACGCTATGCAGTTTCTCTTATGAGGAATGCCTCGACGCGTTCCATATTACCGCATTGATTGTGTATCCTCATCTGCATGAACAGTATTTAGCGAAAAAATTCAGTTGAACCCGCTTATATGGGACCACTATAATTTTTGTGTATGTTGAACAGTTGTAAAATCACACTGATGCGTTGGGCTTCGATAGATTGAACATGTCATATATTGAACACGGCGACACCCCGAAAGCCGTTAAGTGCACTGCACTACACGTGCATGAAGTCCGCGCACGCGCAGCGTACTGAGTGTAACGCCTGTCTTTCATTCCTCTAGTTATTTTTTCTTACCTTTATTTTTTTAACATTACGCTAATTCAGTATACGTATGCGTGCCGAAAGATCATTCCTCGTCAGCGCCACAGTCTTTCCTCACTTCTAGCTCACTAGCTTCTTTTTTTGACTGACTGACCGAAATGTCTCAGCGCGCTCATTGGTTCTCGCCAGGGTTCGGGATAGTTGGACATGACTTATCTATTCGCAATACAGCAGCGGCTTCGGAAGGACTGTAAAACCAGTTCCGCGTCGTCGGCAGACGCACCGCTGAAAGCAGTCTCGTTTGAGACGGCGTCACGCCAAGCATTCTAGAACTTTCGAGGCTTTGCGCAAGCGCTTGCTTGTTTTAAGCACGGTGGCTGTTCTTGCACGCGTTTTTCCGGCGTGGGGTGAGGGTGGGTGCTTCGAAGAGGTGGCGGCCGTTGATGAATGCGCGCTCCGTGGAAGGTATCGGCGCCGTGGTTTGACGCTCGATGTCAAATTTGGTTAAAGCGTTTGCTTGTTTGAAGCACGCTGGCTGTTCATGCACGCGTTTTTCCGGCATGGGGTGAGGGTGGGTTCTTCGAAGAGGTGGCGGCCTTTGATGAATGCGAGCTCCGTGGAAGGTATCGGCGCCGTGGTTTGACGGCTGCCTGTTCTTGCACGCGTTTTTCCGGCGTGTGGTGAGGGTGGGTGCTTGGAAGATGTGGCGGCCTTTGATGAATGCGCTCCGTAGAAGGTACCGGCGCCGTGGTTTGACGGTCAATGTTGAACCTGGTGTAAGCGCTTACTTGTGACAGCAGGGCATCTCTTTCTCGGCAACAACCTTTTTTTTTTTTTTCAGTGCTTCTTCCTTCTTGTGCATTTCATGTGTGCGGCCAGTGGATCCTCGTTCGCGTTTTTTCTAATAAAATAAATCATTTATCACCGTCGGGTGCTTGTTGAAGTTGCTGCTTTTGGATACGCCATTCGGCAATCTCCTGTTTTTTGCAAGTGTAGACGTTTGTCAGATACGTGCTCAGGTTTTATTCGGAGCATAATTTCGTATATCGGATTACTTATATGTCGAACCATTTATCATCTTCGTCTAGTTCGATATATTCGGGTTCGACTGTACACTAAAAGTGGCGCAAACTGTCGCAGGTGCAGACCAGCGCTTTCAAAAGCACAATTTGAGATCCACTTAGAGCAAGGGATTCGGTGCTAATATAGCCTGACAATGGCTTGTTGATTTTTTTTAATGTTCTTT
Organism: Rhipicephalus appendiculatus; assembly: GCA_030522465.1. NCBI lineage: Eukaryota > Metazoa > Arthropoda > Arachnida > Ixodida > Ixodidae > Rhipicephalus > Rhipicephalus appendiculatus. Next base: position 40,787 of record JALIZH010014517.1, read on the forward strand.
CTTGCTTTGTGATTTTTGTTAAGCATGGTTGTAGCGTTCAAAGTGTATGATAGTACGCAGTGTAAATATGTGCAAACATCCTGCGTTAACAAATTGTATTTTGCCTCATGTTTCTTTAAATTATTTCATGTTGGCAAATATCTGCGCATTTGAAGACATTTCGAGTATTAGAACCGCTTGGTACCCTGATTTTCTAGCTTCCAGATGGAGAAACGGTGGAAACGCAAGAGAGCAAAAAGAATCGAATGCAAGCAGAGTACCGCCTGGCGTCACCAAATGAGGCGCTTGTGGCGCAGCTCATGTCTCAGACCTATGCATCGCAGCGAGCCCTTATCAACGTGTCCAGTGGCATCATGATAGTGAAGCGGAACTGGCCATTCTTGTTTGTTGCACCCCACATGTATTCACATGTGAACACACTGCTTGGATTTGATGTGGCACGGACATTCGACAGATGTATCGAGACCGTTGGAAAACAAATATACCGGTACGCCCATACCCTAGTGAAGAGCCAGCGTGTGAAGAGCTGTCTACAAGAGATAGAAAGTGCCAGGGTTCATACGAAATCTGCAGCTGCTGAATATGAGGCAGCTCCTCTTCTACTTCTTGCCAGTTTCAATGAGGACAAGGGCTTGCTCTACGGAGTAACCGAGGTAAAGAAGCTGAACGAATTTTTAATATGTAGTTTTTCAGTCTCCCTAGTAATGTACAGTACTCACGGATTGAAAGGGGGAAACTTAGCGGTAAGTAACGCACATAATTTCATTTCCACCGTCTTCAGCTCGGGTCATGTTGGCGTAATTTCCACTCGAACGCGTAGATCAGAGCCAACATTATCTTTAGAGACCAAATTCGTTGCGACATGACGTCGTTATCTCGAGCAATCGCGCATACAAGTCGTTATACGTAAAAATATGATGTCGCGCTTGAATCCGTGAGTACTGTACTGTGAGATGAGACTACGTCACGCAGTACTGCACTAAAAAGCGTCTGCAAAAGGAAAACAACAGAAGTCATACAATTATACTAATTTTCGTTGTACATTCGAAGGGGTCATAAGTAATGTAAACGGAATAGGTAAATACTCCTAGTTTTGTAATGAACTACACAAACGATTTATAGGTGTCTGAGCTGCAATGAAGGACGAATGTCAATAAATTATTATTTTTTGAGAAACGTACATAATGAATAGCATGTCATTAATTGTTATCACTTACATATTTACTGGGTTTGCAAATGATACAATAATTTCTTGCTTGTTGAAGCTCAGAATTCAGCTTTTTTATACGCAGTAAGTTACATCCCTCACCGAGAAGGTATAACAGGCAACGCTGCATTGAGCACTTGCTTTTCGCGGAAAGTACCTTGAACAGCTGAAATTAAACCCCAAGCCACATTTTCGCAAGCGCAGGCAATCTAGCATACTCAGATTAATGCTCTACTAGATGTGGGCGGACAGATTAAAAGCGCTCATTCTTAGTGCGCACATTTAGAGCTTTCAGTGTTAGTGCTTCTGTTTTAAAAAGTAGAAGATAACTGAAAAAATATAAATTGCTAGTGTTTACAACGAAAGCTTGAAGAGCTCCGAAGGAGCTCGTGAGATAGCCATATCAGCTGCTTCTATTTACTGTGCCTGTGCAGTGGCAAAGAAATAGCTGGGGAATTAGCGTAGAAGTATTCCATTATGTTTCAGCATTTTCGTTATTTATTCAATGGATTAACTGGAAAATGTGATGAATTCAAAAATAATTGTAATTGGTTACATTTTGTCATGCGTCCAACTCTTGAAAAAGCAGCCCATACTTTGCCAATGCACGTATACTTCAGTTGAACATTTTAGGAGCTGACAGTGTAAACCTTTTAGACAGAATTTGTGGACAAAAGTATCTTTGCTTTCCTAGTTTTTACAGGGTACTAAAGAATCATTCGATCAATACTCGTTTCTTTATTCAAGGAATCCACCTGTGATGATGACCTTGAAGAAATGCCAAGTTGGCCTTTCATATTTGCTAAAGGTATGCTATTCTCTCCGTCTAAACGTGAGTAAGTTTTAAACCTAAATTTTCAACTTGCAGGTGGTGGTTTCCTAATAGCGAAGTCCTTCACCGTTTGCATTGACAACGTTCCTCTAATGCACGCATCGAGTCCGAGAGAGGCGTTCAAAGTGTTATTCCTGGCACACTTCGCATTCAACGTTGCCTACCCAAAAGAGACAAGTCTCACCTTGGAGTTCACTCAGAGGTGAGAATGAAGCTAAATCTTTGACACAGTACGACACAGTACTTTAGCCAATAACTCTAGCTTTCCGATAACATTTTTTTTAATTTGTTACATTGGTCACATAAACTGCCTTCATTTATTGAGATGGCTTCATTTGGTTAAAAGGAAAACAAAGCATTTTGGAACAAAATTACTCCTGGCATTGAACCGCGATCTGTTTAATGATATGCTTCCTGTTTTAAGGTATACTGGTTGCGAGAAACGCAAGTATACTGGCTGTCAGTGCATAGACATTAGAATCTTCAAATTCAACCTTTAGTGCTAGAAAGGTCAGGAGTTTAATTTTACACTGATGTGGCGATATCTTATTTAAAGTGAAGGTAATTAAAGGAAAGATCCATGTATGCAGAAAGGCATATTCTTAATGAAGAGCAAGTGGGTTTCTTTGTAGTTACACCGTATCTAACAATATTCTGGTACTTCTGCACTGCTAAACACAAGCTTCTTCTTTTTAGGTCAATTGCCACTATCAATCCCGGAAGGGGCACAAAGGTTGAGCGGACACGTGGGAAACAACACAACCTGAACCCGAAAGTGGCTTCATTGATTAGCACCCTCAAGGACTACGACTTTTGACCAACTTTTGACCATCCGTGCCGGCCAACTCGCTCGGTTTCTCTGATTGATGCCTGCATCTGGGTCCCTTGCGATAGTGAGGGCATATGCCACAAATGTGCCAAAACAGCCCTAACAGCCAGTTTTTTTGTTTCGTTTTGTTTGTCGCGTACCAAATGCCTCGCCCCACATGGCACAAATCTCTCGTTCTCCAAGATGCGCACGTTCTTAAGTGCCTGAACTTTTATGGTCTACTTCAATAAACGTGTTTGCATTTCACTCTATGATGCACTGAATTAACGAATTTCCGAGAGAGCATACACGCTATATAAAGGGGAAAGTGCAGATGCAAAAAAAAAGGTCCTTTCGAGATTTTCTGTTCTTCCACCACAAACATTTTAATTTTGCATAACCTATAACATTGCGGAATATTAGGAAACTGACGTTGCTGCATGCGAAGAGAAATACAATTTCTAAAATTTCTTGTTACCTATAGAACAGAAAACTTATTGTATTTACAGGTACTTTCTGTACTAAAAACAAATAACTTTTGAATTCACAAAAGATTTCTGTACTGCAAATACAGAAGTGTAGTAATATTACAGAAATTCGCTGTTAGTCAGAACAGAAAAGTTTATTTAAAGTAACAAAAGTTTTCTGTTACTGATAACAAAAAAAATTATGCGAAATCACAAAAATTTTCTGTTACTGATAACAGAAAAAACCAGCGAAATCACAAAAATTTTCTGTTACTGAGAACAGAAAAATTATGCAAAATTACCGAAATTTTCGGGACTAAAAACAAAGTGTAAACAAAAAAAAATAGAAATTTTCTGTTAGCAGGAACAGAAGAGCTATGTAAAAATACAGAAAGCATAAAAACAGAAAACAGAAGCAAACAGAAATTTTCTGGCAGGCCAGCTGCCAGAAAATTTCTGTTTTTTTTCAGGAAAAATTTTTTACAGTGTACAGCAGAGTAGCAGCAGAGAATCATTTAGTAATTAGTAATTACGAGTGTCCTTAAACTTACCTATATCACTATGAAATTCTATAACCATAAAATAGAAGGGAATAATTCGAAACGTCCACAAAAAATGCACTTTCGCAGCAAGGAGCAAACAATGAATACAATAGCATCAAATTGGAATAATACGTGAAATAAAGCTGGCAGTCAACTCCTTCAGGATCCGATCTCGCCTAACTTTGCAAAACGCTGGACCAAGGAAACACGGCCGCTACATCGAGTGAAGCAGTTTTCGTGCTGTCTGTCGGCAACGCGAAAAGCATGGAGGCTAAGCACGTGCAAAGCTCTGAACCATCTACTCACCTGCAATAGAAATATACGGCACGCACGGCCGCGAGCCACCATATTTCCTCCCGAAGGCACTGAGCATACACCTCTCGGCTCGCTGCTCCCATTGGGCGGGTCGTTTCCTCTCTATTTGAGGAGCTGACAACGGCTGCCCTCGCACGCGGGACGAAGTTATCGTGTGCGCCCGTACCGCGACGATGATCGCCGGATCATCAACATTCTAACAACTGACAACTCGTCTTTTCAGGTACGAGATGAAAAGGCGCGACTTAGAGCAGCGGTCACATGGTAAATTCGCGATAAGGACCATCGACATCATGATCGAAAATACTAATTATACCCAAACGCACTCATCAGCCGCCTCACGGCTGAGTAATCTTTTGGCGAATGTGTGTCCGGAGTGAGTGTGATCGAGAGATATTTTAGTTGGACAAAGCCCTAATGAGTCTTTTTTGAGGATAAGTTTGGTGAGTCTGAGTCTGAGTGAGCCTAAGCGCAAGGTATCTGTCTTGGGCGAGTCTGAACGAGGTCCACTTTCTTGACGACCTATTCACACGAGACTAGTCGTGCGGACGTTAGGGATGCCGAGGTTTACAAGAACCCCTTCAAATTTTGAAGCACATCCTCTGAATCCGACTTGTCTGCAACGGCCTATGATAGGTGCGATTATTAGCGGTCGTTAGCCTACACGTTGAGTCGCGAGGTGATTAGCCTTGCAGATTCATAAACAAATTTACAAGCTTAATTACAGGCAAGTATGCCTAAGATTAGAGCTGTGCGCCGCCGCGCCACGCCGCCGCCGCTGCCTGTTTTTGCTCACGCCGATCGCGCCGCCGCCGTAATTTTCAGAGTGACCGCGCCGCCGCCGCCGCCGCGCAATATCTTCGGCGCGCCGCCGGTAGCCTTTCGTTTTAACCCCTAACGGGGAACCGGGGCATAAAATACATCACTTCACTTGGCAAGCTTTTCTCGATGTGTCGGTGTAATGGACTCTCCATTCAGCCGCCGCTGATTGGTGGAAGCTCGGCCAGCAGCGTGCCCCCCTCTTTCCGATTCTTCCTCTTCAACGTCAATATTACGTCATGAAGTTTTCACAACTCTTGACTCATATTGGAGGAACGGAATGGGCTTCAACCACAGAGGGAAAATATAGTCGAGAGCACGCCTAGCATCCGTAAGTTAACCTCCTCCGAAGCCACTACCACTTCGGGCTCGTGTCACACTTCCCCATCATGCTCTTGTTTGTTTCCCTTTTTCATGGTAAGCTCATGCGTAAATAAAAGAAAATTCACGAGCGAACGGTTCACGTCCACAGACCAATCTCCTCCGACGCCCCTCCCCCCTCGTGCTCCAAGCTCTGGTGAAAGTTTCCAGCATGCTCCTGTTTCATTTTTTATGGCTTGATGTGTCCCCCTAGTGAACTGTCCATTTCGGCCGCAACTCATTGGCTGGAGTTCAGTGACCAGTGCGCTCCCTGTTTCCGGATCATCTTCCGGAACGTCATTTTGATGCCACAAAGCTTTCACAACTCTCGACACTAATGAGAGGGACGAAATGCGCTTCAACGCAACGAACGCAGCGCCCAGACATCCGCTTTTGGGCGTACGTCTCGGAGGCTGTGCATAAATTCTGATTGGGTAAGCTATGGAATTAGGGTTTAATGCGACCGCCCGTTAACGCACCTGCGAAGGTCGGTACGCATTCCCTGCATGGTTCTCAAACATCTGGGACACATTCATAAGCAAGTTCAGACTTGACAAACAAGTTCCTGTTCCTGTGAATTTCGTCCACTTTCTTCTTACGCTGGGAATGTGCTGACGGGTTCGGTGCATTGACGTGGTATATATATATATAATATCTGGGGTTCAACGTCCCAAAACCGCGGTATGATTGAGGGGCGCCGTAGTAGGGGGGCTTCGGAAATTTTGACCATCTGGTGTTCTTTAACGTGCACTGAGATCGCACAGTTCACGGGCCTCTGCCATTTCGCCTCCATCGAATTGCGACCGCCGCGGCCGGGATCCGTCGAGCACCCTAACCGCTACACCACCGGGGTGGACGCATCGACGTGGTCAAGAGCAAACATCACGGCCAACCGCTTTTTCGAGTAACTGAATACGCTCTGCCGAAATGGACTGTGAACATCTTCTTCAGATGGTCACATCGAGAATAGCTCCCGGAAGTTGTCGTACATATGTTTCTTTCCTCCAGAAGTCTCAAGAGTATTGCCTGACCTCAACGCTGCGGAGTCCTACAGCCTTAAAGGGAGACGATCCAACTCGCTGGATAGCATATTCGTGGAGTCTCGGGGCTACTACATTGTACATAGATAAATCAAATAGATAAGTAATATGTATCGATGGTTTAATGCACTTTTTTTTCTTACTTTTTTACTCGAGCAAGTCGATAAATAAATGAAGAAGTAAAGGCAATGAAACACTTACAATAACTGATAGCTGAGCTAATTGGTAGGTATTCATTAAAAAGACACGGCGTGAAAACATAAGGGTGAAGTCAAGAGAGTGACCGGTTATCTCTGACGTTGACCATCACGCGCAACTGACTGATCGGTATCGCCTCTTGCCCGGGAATGCGCACATAAATGTTTTAAGTGCGGAGCAGTTTAAGGGCCCGGGCTGTCGTATGCAGTCATCGCATGCTGTCGTAGCTTGACGTAACGCAGGAAAAACCACAAATAGTATAGCCATCTGTCGCATATTGAGCGCCCGCTCGCGCCGAGGAGAAGTCTTCTTCCTCTAGTTCTTCGAGCACAATGATGATGACGTTAAGTGCGGAGCAGTTTAGGGGCCCGGGTTGTCGTATGCTGTCGTCGCTTGGCATAACGCAGGCAAAGCCAGGTATAAAAATAGAAGAAAAGGAATCAAGCAAAAAATAGAAAGAGAGTGAAAGAAAGCAAAAAAATAGGAAGAATAGAAAGAGCAAGAAAGAGAAATAAATAAATAAAGAGAGAGGAAGAAATCAGTAAACATTGAGAAAAAAAAAGGAAACAGAGAAAAAGAAAGAAAGAGAAGAGGAAAGAAAGGAAAAAAGAAAAAACCGAAGAGATACAAAGAAGGCTGCCCAACTCCGCGCTTCCTTCAGGATTGGCACCACTGGTGCAAAGGTGTTAATTTTTTTTTTTTTGTCTATCCTTCTTTTCCGCCGCTGTACGATTTTTCAGGGTGGCGGCGTTTGCGGTGTCTGGGCTACTTTCTTGCGTCCGTGTTTGCACACCCTGTCTTTATAACGGCCCCAGTACAGCCTCTGAAAATACAATATCGAGCGCGGTATCCGCCCTTGACATTACGCCAGAACGGGGATTCACGTGACATGATTAGAGCGAATACTTTCTATTGGTCCATATACGAGAAATATCAGTTGTGAATTGTCTCCTACCCTGCTTTGTCATGCATCTGCCCACCCGTTCTTCCTCACCTCGCGTGATTACCGTGCGCGATGAACTTACTTTGCACTGTTTTGTGTTTCCGATTACGCAAGGCGAACTAACAGAGGGCAGCCAACAAGCTCGAAATTCTGATGGGCTCAACGCTTAGTGCTCCAATTGTACACATGTTTTATGAAGAAATAAGTGTCGAGGAGATATGGAGTGGAACTAATGGAAGAGGAACCGGATTATTTGATTCTTCCAACGGACGGACTTTTTACAGTGAAGACTATGCAGCTCTCCAAAAAATAGGCCAACCCGCTTCCACGGTTAATGTATACTTTTTTATTGCAATAACAATTATATGGACACTCTGTTCAGGTTTTCATTGTCGCTGTCATGTTCCGTATAAAGCCCAAATCGGTAACTTGTTCGCGCATTGCATGCTGTACCCGCTAGTAAAAGCTCGCGAGCGCTAGCGAGGAACACGGCTGGAGCACAGATGAAACAAGCTGCCCATCTCCATCGTACGTAGGGCGCATGCGATTACATCACACCGTGTGCGAGGCCTGCCATCGGTTGCTCTTCAACAAGAAAGGAAGCCTTGTCCGTCTTTCGCTGGGCGAAGGAGCATGAAGATACGTCGGGGGGCTGCGTGGCTCGATATCCGCAGCTGTGAACTTGGACTATAAGGGCGCGGTCGCGAGCGCTGACGCGCGCGCTATTTCGGCAGGCATCAGCAAACGCGTCTCGTATAACCTTCTACGCGCTATCATCTCACTGCGTCGTGCTGTGACCACTGATACGACAAACTTCATGAGAACTGCTTCTTTGCCGGGAGTGGCCGTATTCCCATCCACCAGTGTTTTGCAGTTTCGCGAGATCGGATGAAAAAGAGTTAGATGGTAGCCTTAGTTTGTTACAACATTACGACATGTTGCTATCGCATTTCCTGCTTCGCCCTTTTGGGAAAACAGTTTTTGTTTTCAAAATTCAAGAGACAAACTTCTATCACCACAAACTCTTAAATCATAAATCTACCCCCCCCCCCCCCACCACGCGCCGCGCCGCCGCCGATCCGATGAACCCCGCGCCGTTGGTGCGCCGCCGCCGGAGGTGGAAACACCGGCGCGCCGCCGCCGGCGATTTTGGGTCCGGCGCACAGGTCTACCTAAGATATAGCAAAGAACATCAGGGCGCGGCAGGACTCATCGCCCCACAATGCCGTAGCCAGGGGTGGGTCAAAAGGTTCAGCCCCCCCCCCCCCCCCCCCCTCCGTAATCATTCAATTCTACATCTGCATATAAACGCGCACACATGCAAACACACCCACAAACATAAATAAACCATCGTTGAATCCCTCGATCTCCCATTTCCCAGAAGAGATTTCTGTCAACGTATTTGTCACCCAAGCACATGACTCGCTGTTGCTCCTTGCAGAGGCATATCCGTTCATGGTGCGACAGCGCTAAAACCGATTGGAACGCAAAAGAAGAGAAGATAGCACAAACAGGCCCTTTCTGCTCTTCTTTTGTGTTCCCGTCAGTTTTTGCGCTGTCGCACTGTGAATCAGTACCAACTGGCCCAACTTACCACGCTTCTGCGGTATATCAGTGGCACATGCTCCACATTCTCGTGTGAAATTGACAAATGCTTGGTTCGTAAGACTCTCTCTAAATCAATTAACCCAGTAAGTGTAACCAACCAAGCCGACGAAATCAGAGGTGAACAATGAATCGTTTTACCGGTCGTTTTAGTTTGATTAAATTTTTAACCGTTTATAAATATTAACATTACTATTGCTGATCTGCGATGATTTCATGATTTAGAACAATTTTACATCGCTATTAGCCTAATTATAATTTCACGGATAACGTGCACGGTTGGGCGAGTTGGCACTTCATTGGAGAAAAAAAAATGAAGCGCAAATGCCAACAGGCATAGAGAGGTCACGCAGACAAGTGCTAGCTGACTTCCAACTCAGAATATATTAGTGAACTCGCGAATCTGCGTTAACAGACAGAATTAAAGCAATGTCACCACGCACAAACACAACACTCTGCTGAGAAGAGATAATGCATTTCCTTAGTGATTAATTCAACGGACTTACGGATACGTGCATGAGTAAATTTCACAAATACATGAATACTTACACAGGCTAATAGACTAGCTGTCTCATCAAGAAAGACGCAGAAAACTGTAGACGATGAAATTGTTTTATTAGCATAGTATGCGATGCAAATTCGCTATGTATTTAGTTGAAATATGCAGGAATACTTCAAATAAGCTGTTATTTTTCGGTTCGTTTCTGTCACGGATTTCCACAAGCATGTGTGTAAACTGGGTATTGCGGAACACAGTGGCTTTTATATGCAAGCTGGCACTGGGGCACGTGTTTTCGGACGTGGTCGCCCCACACCCACATCTCACATTGTTTCGTACCTGAAAGAAGCAGTTTCGAATGGTTAATATTTCTTTGATGTCGCTGGTTACTGAAATATCTGAGGTACTGTACCGAAACTAGGGGTGGTGATACCACTTTCACCATATGGTCAGGAAGGCAAGGCTTGTTTACCATAGCTCATGCTGGATAATTTGAGCCTAAGTAGACTTCCCATCAACTTTTTGCATTGCTTACAGTGTTCAGAGAGTCATCAATATAATGCAGTACAAACTGTGCTGTGGGATGCGTAAAAAAAGGTGCGATTTAAATATAGTGTGACTGGCCCCGCATCCCAAAAAACACGACAGAAAAATGACACAAATAAAAAAATTCACGTATATATAAGGCATAGAGAAAAAGTGTACGTACAAATTACGGCAATAAAGAAGAATGTAAGACACAAAAGAAGTGCAGCATTCCAAGTCAGATATATATATTATTTGAAAACATGACAGCGTAAAAATTTGTTGCTGCTTTTGGTAAAGATGCAAGAACCATGTAACCTGTACCTTGTATTATGCCACGCCCGTTCCTACAATGTATGTGTTATTCAAATTATCCTCTTGTTCTTCGAGCGCCTTGATGATGATCACTTAGCATCATCAGCAAAAAAAACTGTTAGTGCGCTTGGCGTAACGCAGGCAAAATCACGTATAAAAATAGAAAAACAAGAGGAAGCAAGCGCGCAATAGAAAGACAGAGAAAGGGACAAAATAGGAAGCAAAATAGAAAGAGCAAGAAACAGAAAAAAAATACATAAAGAAAGGAAGAAGTAAATTGAAATAAAGGCAAGAAAGAAGACAGGAAAAAAACAGGAAAGCAGAAAAAGAAAGAGAGGAGGAAGTAAAAAGAAAGCCGAAGAGAAACAAAGAAGGCTGCGCAGCTCCGCACTTCTTCACTCTTGGCGCCCTTAGTACGAAGCTGCCTTAATTTTTTTTTGTTTCTTCGAAGCAGTTCAAAGTGGTGGCATGGTGGTCTAGTGGAATACATTCATTCCACCGCTGAGTTTCTGGTTTTGACGCCGAGCTCTGGAACTTAGTAAAGCCTCTTTATGGTGTACTTGCTTTGCACGGACACCCTCCACGACGCCTATCTTACAGATGGGGTATGTAAACTTCCGCGTAAGAGGTCGCCTCACGAATATCGATGGCAGCGCAGACTTCAAGTTCAATAAATACTGCTAGTCTTGCCCAAGCAATATTAATGGGACGCGAAACACCCGCTGCCCAATAAAGGAAACGATGATGCTGTTAAGACATCTTTGTAGATTTTTTTGCCGCTGTAACTGTATAGCTCCCATCGCCACCACTACGGCATCTAATGAGCCCTGATTCTAGCGCCGGAAGAGATCCTAATATAGCGGCACCATTTGCAAGAAATGCGGCACTGCAGTACATGGTAATAATAGTAATTTATGGGGCCTAACGTCCCGCCACCACGATGTCATTAAGAGAGACACCGTAGCGGAGGGCTCCGGAAATTTAGACCACCTCTCTAACGTGCACCTAAATCTCAGTACACAGGCCTCGAACATTCTCGCCTCCACTGAAAATACGGCCGCCGTGGCCGGGATTCAATCCCGAGACCTGCGGATCAGCAGTCGAGCACCATAACTTCCAGACCACCGCGGCGGCTTACAGTACATGGTGGCTTCCGATATTCCTCAGACCACGTACTGTTCTTATGGCTTTGTTGCACATAATTGCCACCCCCAAAATATTGTCATGCGTGTCGCGACCACGTGACAATATCTCGGCCAGTGCGATTAGGTGACACCAAACTGGTGTACAAGGCGCTTTTTACGGCACGAGGTCCTCATTTGGAGACGCGAGTCGATTCTGCCATTTTCGTGACTGATGACAAGGAAGAGGCCACTAACACTTTGCTTACGGAACATCAAACATTCGTGTTACCTAAAGTTATTTCGTCCCAGTTCGGGATTAACTATATTGCTGCATACGAGCACTTTCATTAATCAGCGCCGTGTATAACTCGGCGCTGAAAGTTGGCCGTATGGACAACAATATCCATTTTTTGGGCGGTTTTCATGAATTCTGACCCCCATCAGACAACTATCACGTGTAATTTGGATGGTTCGGTAAATACCTTTTGTGCAAAAAATATGGAATGATTACAGTAATTACAGTAATTAGGTAATTCATTGCTTTATCAATACTAGTTACTGCTATAAAATACAAAAAAAATATTCTGACGCTTCGACTCTCTTTAAATTGGGTCTAGAAAACCTTGGCATCAGCCTATGTGAATTTCAGGTATTTATAGATTATAATGCTTGTCGCAAAAGGCTCATAGTGCCACAATGATCTTAAATATGTAAAGCCGAACAGGCACATGGATGTGGATATTTTGCTGGTTTAACAAGCATAAACTACAATATGTTTTATTCATAACATAAAATGTGTGAGCACAACGGTTATCGCACGGACTTATACCATTTTAAATACTTGTAAACATGTGATTATCTTGGTCACGCACTGTCATAAAAAGCAGCATCAATTCATTTCCTTATTTGACATATTTCAAAGTAGTGTGCAACGCTGCTTTCTCGTTTTGAAGCACTGTGATATAACGCACATGACTCTCTGCAATACCAGCTAGTCAAACGATTCCACGTCTATTTCCTTCAGAGAACACTTGGTCAGAAAGTCGTTCCATGTCCAGCGTTGATTAGGCCCTAAAGCAGCGCTCAAATTTTGATATAGGTAATTTATTATTGAGCTTCAGAGGACTTGCCTTCGACGTTACGAAGGAAAACAAAGCAGTGCTCCACGTCATGCCAGAAAACAAGCAGGTGATCGACGCCATGTATTCCTTGAAAAGAAAGCATGGTTTCAGCGTAAATTAGAAGATGTAAGGGTGGCTTACTTTATTTCCTCTCAACACTTCATTTCTATGCTCCATTTCTAAGTCTTCATTTAAATCGTAAGTTCACGGCAACAAATTTACAGTGTCACAGATCCTAGAATGCTCTTACGATCACGTATGTTTCATGCTGCAAATCTATCACGCAGCAATGACAGGTCATGTAAAATTTGAGAACTAACGAACAATCTTTGCAAATGAGTGCCTCAAATGCTTCTTTTGTAGCATTGGTTCGGCAACACGACAGGGACGTCATACCTCATGACATTGTTGTTTTTATGGTGTTACTAATACGATGCCCAGATGTGCGCGACTTGTAATTGCGGAAATTGCAGTAAATTAGTACCGATAAGGGAGGCGCATGCTAGATTTCCACACGAGCAGCCCAATAGACAATAGACATGGTGTCAAAAACAAAGAGCGCAAGTGTGGTACTTGCGTGATATTTTAATCAACCAAGAAACTGAAACATTCTGTGAGGTCGGGTTACAATGTCATGATATTCGCTAAATACTCCACCGTTTTGCTCTATTTTTCTTTGCCTGCTGATCTTGTGCAGTCCCGTTCTAATCAGGAGGTTTCAAACAAGCGGTCTGAGAACCTTTTTCTGGCGCTCTACTACGCATATGACTGATCTGGTCCGGTACAATTTTGTTTAATCGAAAAAGTGACCTCTGTGGTCGGCGATGAATGATACCACCTGCGATCATCCATGGCGATCGTGTTTGCACAAGTTAATGCGGACGTTTCTTCTTTCATCGCCGTAAAGTGTTGCAAGGAATCAAGCCAGGCTGTTCAGGACTTAAGCAGTTATAGTATGCTTGTAAATAAATTAAGTGTTGAGACATTGCTAAATCACTCTCGCATTGTTTTCTCACGTGTTGCGATTATTGACGCTATGTTAGAGGGGGCCCTGCAACACTTTTCTAAGTAGCCATGGAATGAATTAACTAAAGAAGCTTATTGCCTCACGAATTCACCGCCCCAAAATTTTTGAGAATCCATCCAGTACGAGCAGAGTTACAGATTTGTCGCACGCTGCCATTGCATTTTCTCTTCTCTCGTCCCGACGAAAGCGCTAGAAGCTAAGCAGGGAGGGATGGCACTGGGAAGGAAAATACGTCACGCGCGCCTCTTGACTTTGAGCACTTTATCTCTTTGTTTTTCTTCGAATACGCAAGTTTTCAGTGCGATCGCGCTCGCGCACGCGTGCACAAGTCGCGGCCTCCTGCGGTGGCTCCAGTAACTAACGAGCGCCCCAATCTCAAATCAGCCAATGTGTGATACAATGGCTGTCACGAGCGATTTTTGAGCTTGTAGGCGTCATTTGTCGAGAGACGAGAAAGCAATTTTTCGCTGATTTTGAGAATTTATTGTGAATTCCGGGTCGCGTGCTGCGCTATAATATTTGGCTCGTGTGTTCTCGGGAGCCTCGACTACCGATTGGCAGCGTTTTCTGACCATGCTCGAAAAGTGTTGCAGGGCTCCTTTAAGGTGAGCTACACAGACGTGACTGGTGTCAAGTAGTTTGGTTTTTGTGGCGCACTCCGTGCGGTCACCACGTGTTGAAGCCTAAGCGTGGAGTAAAAACTCTGTATTTCATTCAAGAAATCCTTATTTGTGCCATTGTGGAGATCTGTATCGACACCTTTCACGAGTCCTGACGCCAAATCCCCTGGCAGTAGTGGCCAATATTTGAGATATTCTAAAGGTCTTTAAATTCTCAACGTTAGCTAAAATCTTGCTCCTCTCCTCCTCCACACCCCCCTCCCCCTCCGATCCAACCTTCTTCGCTGCCCCTGGCCTTGGGAGACTAAATTTCGCGACGGCGGCCCGCTAGCTGATCCGCGTTTGAAAAATGTTAGGCGAAAAATGTAAGACTATTCGTTTAAGTTCCCGTTCAACGTTTCCTGTAAGTCCTTCTTCGATGTGCAATTTTTGTATCGCTCAATGAAAACATATATCTGACACGATATACTCTTGTACATTACCTGGCTTGTAGCTCAGGCGCATTATTGGTCTCCCACTTTTCCCTTGAAACAAAGTTGCATAATTCTGCACGATTCTCCTGAAACATATAATTAAATATGAATGTGACATCCTGTTTTTCATTGCAACCATTGCATACATATCACTGAGTTTATGAGAGACATAGACAGGTGGTAACGATGTAAAACTATCGGTAAATGGACTATCGATCGCATCGATTGTTTAAGGAAACTATCCATAGTACTACTATTGACATACTGTCCATAGTATTATAGTTGGTGCAATCGATAGTACCATCGGAAGCATTATTCCAGGCAATACTATTGATAGTACTTGTGAATAATTATGCCGTTGTTGGCTAGTTGTATTGCCCAATCATTCACGATAGCCTACAATCAGCAACACTGAGATCGCTCATGTAGAGTATTTGGCTAAAGAAATAAATTATTTCCGCAGCGAAAATGCCGGATCATGTCCATCCAAAAAATTCATATTCAAAAACAATCTGTTACATCTTACAATTAGGAAACTTAGTTCTTGATATTTTTTCTTCGAAATCAGAGAATGCAATATAAGTTCGATGCCACGCAGTTCCTCCATATGTAACGGCTACCGTTCGTGCTACAGATGAGCAGTTCAACTTAATTAGTAGGTGTCGGGGAAGCATTCTGTTGAAAGAAAACGAGCACGTGAACTTTCTTGCCCTTCAGCCTGCTCCTCCTGCTCCACCAATTACACTGCTCTCGAGGAACGGAGATTATGCAGCAATGAGTTCCCGCGGTTGAATTTTTACTATCGATACTGTACTGTCGAACATACTATCGATAGCGCTGTCGATAGGTTTTTCCACCATCGATAGTCCTGCACCACTCACCGGCGGATTTCAGCGCTTCCTAACATTAAGCCTGTACAGCCGACATGTTTTACCACAGAACAGTCACATTTTTCATCCGATAGCTGCAGCTAATTAACAGTTTTAACATTTATTTCAACGATGTAGTTGCTTCGGAGTTCCGATACATAATAACAATAACTGAGAAAATGGGGCCATCACTACAGTTATACAATCATATCAACTTGCTCAAGTCTGAGTGCACCTTTCGCATCGTCGTATATATCGCCGAAAACAGAATAGATGAGATTTTCAAGTAAGTTAACAACTATGTCGTCACAAGAACAATGAGTGACATGAACATACCGTCCTCAAATACTGCAAAGACTACTTGTCACGTCATTGTAGCGTGATGAACGGTGCAGGCCGAAGCGAGCTAACACAACACGTTGGCTCTCGTGCAACCGGCCTTGCAGCAATAGGCGCAGGGAAGAAGCACAGAACTTCGAGTACGGCCAACCATTTCGCGGCATTGCTTTGCAACCGCTGCCGGTGATCTTGGCGTTTATCTAATCTATTAAATGCGAAGCATTTCTTAGCGAACTTCGGCGACTTTGAGCGTATCTATCTATCTATCTATCTATCTATCTATCTATCTATCTATCTATCTATCTATCTATCTATCTATCTATCTATCTATCTATCTATCTAGCCGCCAACGACTTTGTGCTCTCCTGGCCGTATCGTTAATGGGATTTATACCAAATTTGGTATGGCATAACATGACTGTATGAAGAACCTAAATGGCTGGTAACATCGTGAAAATCCATGACTAACTTGTCATGAAAAGTACGATTTACATGCCACGCTCATGGCGCGCTCGCGGCCGTTTCGTTAGCTTTACATACACCAAATTTGGGATTGAGTGACATGACTGTATGACGAACATAAATCACAAGTGGTAATATGAAAATTATGACTTCATGAGCGACATGACTTGCATTCCACGCTCATAGCGCGCTCGCGGCCGTTTCGTTAGCTTGATATACACCAAATTTGGTATTAAGTGACATGACTTTATGACGAGCATAAATGACAAGTGGTAATATGGAAATCATGACTTGTCATCTGCAACATGACTTGCAGGCCACGCTCATGGCGTGCTCGCGGCCGTTTCGTTAGCTTGATATACATCAAATTTGGTATATCGCGACGTGACTGTATGACGAACATAAATGACAAGCCGTAATATGGAAATCATGACATGTCATGAGCGACATGACTTGCATTCCACGCTGCTCATGGCGTGCTCGCGGCCGTTTCGTTAGCTTTAGATACACCAAATTTGGTATTGAGTGATATGACTGTATGGCGAACATAAATGACAAGTGGTAATATGGAAATCATGACTTCATGAGCGACATGACTTGCATTCCACGCTCATGGCGCGCTCGCGGCCGTTTCGTTAGCTTGATATACACCAAATTTGGTATTGAGTGACATGACTGTATGACGAACATAAATGACAAGTGGTAATGTGGAAATCATGACTTGTCATGTGCGACATGACTTGCATGCCACGCTCATGGCGTGCTCGCGGCCGTTTCGTTAGCTTGATATACAGCAAAATTTGGTATTGAGTGACATGACTGTATAACGAACATAAGCGGCAGGTGGTAACATGAAAATCTTGGCATGCATGTTATCTACAATGCCATTTACATGCCACGCTCATCGGTGCGCTTGCGTCCAGTTCGCTAGCTTGACATACACCAAAATTGGTATATCGCGACGTCACTGTATGACGAACACAAATGACAGGTCGTAACATGTAGAACATGACATGCAAATTATGTAAAGCATGATTTGCTCCTTCCTGGCTGCTTCGCATTACATCTATTCCCACAGTGCGTGGGATCTGCCGGCTTTTCTTAATGTTCAATGTGACTGAGTCAAAACATAATGCTTTGGCTCAGCCACATCAAAACATAATGTTTTTGGCTCAGCGACATGTAAGTGACGAACATCTTGCGATTATGTCGCGATCTGTTAGATGCTTTAATACGAAACTACTTCAGGGCGTTCAAGTGAGACGCAGAAATGTCAAGTGTGCTACATATTTAAATGTTTTATTGAATATGTCCTAGTTTAGTGACAACTGCTTATGATTACTACGAATACTGATGTGGAAACACCTCAAACCTTCATTTTGGGAGGGCTATAACATGGTATTGGTGTATTCGCGAAATACAAATACATTCATGCCATCGTTGAATTAAGTTTTTACCATATATAAACACTCAGCCCCGATACGCATTGGCTTGTCGAATATGGGAAAAGCCGATTTTTGGTTAACATCGGTGTTCATGCTAAATGCACATATTCGTTATACTTCACATTTCCTCGCCGAACATCTCTGCCGCAAAAGTTATCACGAAAGAAGAAAGTGTTCCCCTTCCTCGCCGTTTCTAAAAACACCTAGGTCTTCTATTTGCGCAGAGGCCCTCTCTTTCTTTTCCTAGCACCTATGGACTCTTTGCTGATTACAATTTCATTTATTCCAGTATGCCGCATAACATTGTACCCATTTTGTGAGTTCCACCTTGCAGAAAATTATTTTTAAAATTTTTTAGAAGCTTCTGGCGTCGAAAACTCTTACAATCGTCCAGACGTAGCATTCTGTTGGTCTTCGGGCTCGGAAGAGTTGGAGGTAGAGATTTTATTTTGCTTCTTCATCCTGAGCTTACAGGCTTCACTTTGGTTAATAGATGAATCTTTCGCTGCTCGATGTTGGCCTATGACTTAATTTGTGTCTTCACAACCCTTGATTTCTCTCGTTCGTTTTCTTCGGTCATGGATTCGTCAATTTTGTCCAAAGACTGAACTACCGCCTCACGAAAATTTTGTGCTCGGTATGCCAGCCGTTTCGTAATTGTAGTTCTTCAAATTCCCATTACCTAGCACTCATCTTTCGCATCTTGTTCGTGCCGCTGTCCGCGTTTTATGCGCCCGCATTGAAACCGAGCCAAAAATATCTAATGGAATAATCAAGGGTGCTGAAAACAAGTGACCATATTGCGTTTTACTGCAACTCACAACTTTCTGAGTGAGCTCAGGAAGATGTGCCATGAATTACTTGTCTAAATAATGATTTCCCAATAGCCAAATAATCAGTTGTAACAGAAACCAAGTAGAGTCCTACCATGTGAAAGGATGGAAACAAGCAAAGGTATGAGTGAGATGGGTCTATTATAGTGAATATTGTCATAGTGAGTTGAAACCTCAGCGTCGCCTCACGGTACCGTTCTGATTGTGTGCGGTCGTTTATCGCGCTTGCGTTGTGCTTTAATGGGCCAATCCTTGGCTCATCCGCTCTAATGGACCAATCCTTGGCAATCCAGCCAATCAGTTCTGGCCGGTCGCAGTCGCCACCGACCGGGACCTTGCCATATACAGCTTCGCTGTAAAAAGGCATGCTAGCTAAACCGAGTAGCTAAAAAAAATATCACAGTTTCGTTGAAGGGCGAAGCTATGAATACGATAGCAACATGTTGTGTTATACCAAGTAGGCCAAGACATAACTATATTCAATCCGATCTCGCGTAACGCAACAAAACGCTGTTTTAAAGGAATACAGCTGCTCAAAAGACCGAAGTGCTTTTCGTGCTGTCAGTTCTCTAAATGCGAAGCAAACGTTGAGAGCACAGCAAGATTACGAGCCGTCTCCTGATGTCGGTCGGCATAGCGCGCCTCCTCCGAACGACCTTCCAGCTGCCGTCATAATCTTGGCGTAGTTGAACACCATTATTAACCTAACGATCTGTTGTATACAAGCCAGTGCGCTGCTGGCGTGAAACGAGGTACGCAGATGAACTGACTAACCAGGCGGTTCTCCTGTAAAACAATTATTGCACAAATACATGTATTAAACGTCACTACGGGAGTGTACGTTCCATGCGATCATTATTTCTTTAGAAGCGCCAGTTCCTGGAAACTTACAAATATCAACGTTGCAACACTTTCATGCAAAGCTGCTTGTCTGCTACACGTGCATTGCGTCAAAACTCCAGAAGACGCTTACCATTTCCAGTCTACTTGGTAACGCTGAGTAAGCAAATAATGTCTTAGATCCTGCATACGCACTTCGCTATAGACGCAAGAGTGTTTGTGGCCGGAAGTGCGTTTCTCGTAACTTCTATATCGTATCCAAATTTTCTGGTATGTGTGAAGTGCCTAGATAAGAAATATTGACAAATGACGCAAAATTGAGCTCTTGCAAAACATGGATGAGGAGTCAATGTCGTAACCCTTCCCCTAAACGTACGCCGCTGAAGCTCATCGATATTGGGAAGAACGTGACGGGCATGAGGGCTCAGTGCAAGGGGAGCACTCTGTGGGCACTGCACATAAACATTCTATCCTCCTGATATAAGTGTAGAAAGTGGACATAGGCAGGCACGAAGAATGAGTGGCACTATTGCAGACCGTAGCACATAGAGGTTTTAGGATTTAAAGGTAAACATATTTGAGAGAAATTTGTCTGGCTGGGTAAAGTTATAATAAACAGACTCTTTAGCTACGTTTATGGTTCAGTTTTTAAATTTAAGAACTGATCCTGCGTTTCGAAACCAAGCGGGTCTAGAAACGTAGAGCCAGTTTTAAAGCCCCCTGAAGAACTATTTCGTAAGGATGTCCCCTTTGGTTATTGAGGTCGACTGCTGACCCGAAGGTCGCGGGTGAGCAGTCGACCCCCCAGTGGATAATATATATATATATATATATATATATATATATATATATATATATATATATATATATATATATATATATATATCGCAGCTTTCTTCATGAACCTTCAATTGGTCGTACACGCTAGTCCTTTCCTTACTATGTCCCTGGCTACGTGTCGCGCTCGTATTTCAAGAATCATTACTGACATGTACATTACGTCCATGTACATTTTTCAGCTTTGTCGTCATTTAGATACCACGCGAAAACAGATAGCTTTACTCGCTGTACACGAGAGAGTATCCATTAACTTGAGCATTCAATTTCTCTGAGTTAGCAATATTTCATCGGAAGAATTAAGGTAATATGGTAAGCTCGAGCTTGCGATTGCGGCAAAATCGAAAACCCCCCGCGTGCTTATAGTTAGGCGCACCTTTGAGAACCCCGAGGTTTGAATAAAAACGAGGAGTCCTGTACCGAGATGCCTATATAAATGGTATCGCGGTATTCGTATGTAAAGGACCGGGGCACCGGGATTTAATTCATATTTGGGGCAGTACTTAACAATCGTAGACTAACCAAACACAGCATTACCCTTATACTTTACACGTTATTACTTGATGTATTCATGTTCATCCATGAATTATTGAAGCTCCAGTTCACAAAGCTGCTGCGATCGAGCACGCACGATTGCACCCTTTGTCGCCAGCGATTTGCTTGCGTTCAATTATGGATCAGGCGTAGAAGCTAGTGGAGCAGCCCCGTCATATCCCCTGTTTCTTGGCAAACTGTCATGAAAATGATGATTATGCCCAATACAGAGACCCATATACAGAGATGTACTGTGCTGTAATGTAAAGTCCAGAGTTCCACTAAAGTTAGCCTTGTCAGCTAACATTATGAGGAAGAAGATGCTGCCAATGACAAGACAAGGTGAACGCACACAGATGTTTCAGGACCCGTGCGGGTTCCTTGGTTAGACTAAGTAGGCAAGAGTAGTAAGTCGCTTTTATCCTAAATTATAATGCAATGAACTGGTGTAGCCGGCAGGCGGATTGCGATATGTCCTGTTAATAGTGTCCTCCATCGTATGACTAAATATCGATTCCAAAAGTAATAGTGTGGACGAATTTTTCTTGGCTGTTATATTGGCGTTACGCCAATTGATGCAGTTACCGTGATCATTGGCGTGTTCAGCCAATGGGTTCGAGGGTTTCTTTTTGTTGCGGAAGTCCCTTGGATGTTCCTTTAATCTTCTGATGAAGTTCTTAGTTTCGCTGATGAAAGTGCAGCTACAGTCTGCGCATGGTATATTACAGGCAACACCGGAGTAGCTCTTGCTATCTAATCGATCTTTCACGTTATCAAGCTGATTTCTCAGTAGGTTGGACGACATACGAGCAATGCGAATGTTACACCTTGAAAAGATGTGGTTTAGAGCTTCGCTGACCCCAGGCACAAGTGGAACGTCGGCGCGTCTTCGAAACAACTTGCCCAGGGATGGCCTTGGATTGAGAACACGATCTTCAATACTCTTAATAAATTTCTTTGGGTAACCATTTGTCAATAGTTCGTTATGGACTCTCAAGTTCTTTGCCCATTTCACCTTCACTCGATAGGATGCTTGTTGCCCGCTTCACCAGAGAACAAACAACGGTTTGCGTGTGTTAAACTGGGTGGCACGAATTAAAATTTAGGCAATGTCCGGTATGCGTCGCTTTCCTACGCATAAAAACGAAAGGTGAGCTCAGGTTCAGCTCACATGGACAACAAGGAAGGAGATATTGTTGTCCCACTCATATTCTGCGAAAAACTGTATGGCACCTTCTATTCAGTTAAGAATATGCCAGAACCGTGGGGTGTAATTCCTATTTAGACTGCAGAAGCAGTCATCCAGTTAGCTTGCAAATGTCTTGGGCGTGGGAGCTAAGTCGGTGAGGGCCTTCTGTTCAATGATCGCGAGACGAAATTGGCCAAAGTAACGGATATGGAAGCCGCCATGACATTTGCGTGGATCTACTTATGAAACTGCTTGCAGCAGGTGAAGTATGTCTTCCTTAAGCGAAATTCCATCAACCCACACACGTCCTATAACTGCAAAGGTGTGTGCTCCGCCAAAGTTTCATCCACCAGCAGGACTTTCCTGCCAAGTCGACATGAGCCGAAGTGAAGAGCGATATGACGTCGCAGGATACCATCACGTCGTCTTCATCCAGAAAAATGTCGAACACTTTCCCCACGAAAGCTTATAAATTGGCAATGTGCGTTGCTGTTTTACGGCAAGCGGAACAACGCTTAGTGTAGCTTAATGTAGGTAACCCGAAAGTTGGTGCAGCGGCGAACGTGTTAAATCGACGATGGGCCGTAGCAGAACTCATAGCACTTGCACCTTTGATGGATCGAAAATGTAGGTGCAGATTCACTGGTACACGGTCAGTAGGCGGTAATAAAGGTGCTTTTGCTGCGGCAGATCGATCATAAAAATGTTCGAGAGCAGTGTTTGCAGTTTCATTTGAACGGTTTCCGTTGGATCTTTTTGCATCACTACGTAAGTATCACCGTTTAACAACAAATCCATCATCTCTGATCGTACTCACTTCTGTTGAATACTAGGTCGGCGCATGCCCTCTATGCAATAAGTGTGGCAATGAGGGTGTTTTTCCCCAGGCCTCTTTCTCTGCCGATGAAGGTCTGGCTTGAAAGCCGCGCGTCCGCCACTTTCCTACTTCCCGTCCTTGCTTGCTAAGCGTGGTCAAGAAACCCGTATGGCTCCCGAAACGTCTGTGTTTGCGCCTTGACTTGTACAGTGACGTGGTCATCTTCGTCCTGAAGCTGCGGGTTTGGCGTTGGGTAGATTTGAAAAAGAGCCAAAACACATGCTACAAGTACCCAAAGTAGCTATGCCATTTAATTTTAGCGGCGAATTCGTAACCAAATAGAAAGAAAAATTAGGCAGATCCCAAGTAACATGGGAATCGATGTTATGCGAGGCATGAGGAGGTAAGGTGACTGGGCTGTAATTTTTTATTTAGCGAAACATGATGAATTTACGCTAAAGATATATACAAATGTTGCACACACTGACATATGTTGAACAGCCGCATATATTTCATATAACCAGTTGTTTACAGTTGTGTAACGATGCCAACAGAAACATGGGCATTGCCTGCAGACATAACTAATTATGCGCTCCGTCCTGTATGTCGTCTCTACCTTGTCCGTTGTCTTTTTGCGCTAATTAGTTATGACTGCAGTTAATACGCACCAACTAGCATAACTCACGTCTCTAATGGGTATTGCCAACACCAGAAGCCGTAAGCTGATATGTAGAGCTTGTGCTTGCAAGGATGGTAGCCCTGGATAGGGTTACGTAAACCAACTACAGTGGATGGCGCTTAAGTATACAATTTACGTTAACCCGGCATGACTCCTTTATCATAGGAGTACGCATGTAATGTTTTTAAAAATAGATAGCCAGCACTGCAACCACAATTGATGTTTCATCAACATTGCGCCCACATAGGGTCTTTTTCCAAAGCAGTTTCGAGACCTGACGTGGCTCTGGGGTAGAATACTTGATTGCCACGCAGAATGCTTGGGTTCGATTCCTGCTGGGACTCTGATTTCTATTCTTTGCATTCGTCGCGTCAATTCAGTTTTTCAGTTCAGTTCATTCGTCGCGTCAGTCAGTTTTTCTGAACGCTGTCGCCTTTAATTACCAGTGTCAACGTCACCAATGTCGGTTTCTTTTAAGGCCCTATAATTTAAATTACCAATATCTGTTCTCGCCGTTCATAGATATAAATTGTCAAACTCCTGTACCGCATACCCGCATACCGAGCCCGTGGTATACGGGTATGAGCCACACGTGTCTGGAGAAATGAGTGTGACTACGTACGCCACGGGATTTTCACGTTATTCCAGTCACGACCAGAAAGACGTATTCGTCATATCCTCTTACCCTGTCGTACTAACTTTGGTCGACCTCAAGTTAAGGAGGCGATCACGAGAGCATCCAGACGAAGGCGGCTGGATAGATAGATAGATAGATAGATAGATAGATAGATAGATAGATAGATAGATAGATGGATATATAGATACGTAGATAGAAAAGCTCAAATTGCTTGCAGTACGCAAAGAAAGGCTTCACATTTAAAAAGTGTTATTATATAGAGAGCTGTTAGTATTCTACCGCATATAATATGATTTTGAATAAGCAATAACGGAGTATAACGAGCACAATGTTCCCCCCTTGCCTGGTCTCCAAGCAACAGGTAAGACGCAAATAGAGTAATAAATTATTACACTTTCAGTGCACCTGCAGACAGTTTGTTCACAATAGATAGAGTTCTTGCAAAAGTACTTGTGGGCAAACCACTCCGCAGCAACATCAGACATCGAAGATGTTTTTTTTTCTTGAAGCCATTGACCAAGATTGGTACATCGGTACATCGTTACAGTAGTGCCCGCGGGGATTCACGTAGCGAATTCTCATCGAAGATGAACAGTCCAGCTTTATTTTGTTCGGGATATCTCTTGGACACACTGTGTGTCAGCATTAGAATCTAGCGTCAGCACTGTGCTTTCCTTATATGCGCACGACCCTCCATCGTCTCATACGGAGTAAGGCTCCTTGGGGCTCCTCGATGCGCACCAGCCCTCTGGCGGGGCAAGGATATGTACGCGCATAGGCCAACACGACAGAATAGCATGCAAATAATGGTTATTCTCTAGACTCGCTTTTTGTTTTATCTTCAAGTAATACGGATAAATGACCAGTTAAAAGTAGCCAGAAAGTAGCCAAGGCTACTTCACTATAAGAATAAGAATTTTTTCTCGCCAGACAGGGTCGAAAAGTAGCCCATAGAGCGTAAAGTAGCCACCAACGGCAATCCTGTAAAGCTGTATGCATTTGGGCTAGTTTGTTTGTAGCCTATCCATGATGGCACTTGCAAACAAAAAAGCACGTCTACTGCTGCTTTCTTACGTATCTTGTGTTTTTTGGCGGTTCCAATTACCATCTAGTGAGTTAAAAGCTAACAAAACGTAAAACGCCCCCGTACGGAACCGAGCTACGCATGTCCTTCACCTTTCTGAGACCGGGACAGCAGCTGGATTCCGTTCGAAGCCTAAGAACTTGACCTATGTAAACCGAGGTACCAGGGATACTGGGGAATAAAATTTATTTGTTCTTGTCGAGGACCGATCTCATATCCCGATGAAGGAATTCCGGTTTATAACCCCAAACGAGAGACACAAGCGCATGACGCAATCAACTTTCCTAATCACGCAAAGGTGCTTCACATGAACGAAGTGAGAGAAGTTAATTACGCGGTTCATCTATCCAAACTTTCTTAAAGTGGGACAGCTACTGCTGTGCGCGGAGCTTATACTTTTACTGAGGTTGTAACTGTCCGTACAATATCCGGTGTTCCTCAGATCAAACTGGGTTGAGTGTGATCCGAGTAATATAGGTTGCAGACGAATGGACGGTAGTCTTTAAGGAATCTGAGCGGCTGATAAATCATTCGAATAAATAAGCGTTCGCGGATTCACAGGTCGATTAGCGAGGTGGTTTATGGTTTAAGGCGTCTAGCTGCTGAGCACGAGTTCACGTATTCAATTTCAGCTGATGGCAGCCACATTTGATTACAGCGAAATACGAATCCACTCGCTATTTTTATTGAGGTGAGCCTCATTTAATAACATGTGACGCAGTATTTCTCTGAAGACCTCGGATACGGGGTGCCACATGTTACATTAGTGGTTCTGGCAAGTAAGGTTTTACAGTTTTAACCTACTTCAGTAATGTAGAATCGCCTGTTCAGCTCGCCACAACGAAGTCACCAATATTAGGCAAGATATACGCGACTAAGATCTTGTTATGTGTGCATGACAGAGCGAAATAGAATGTGTGTTATTTCGTCATGTGACCATACCGCATGAATGGCTCTAATCTGTGTCGTTCTGCAATAAGTGCAATCGGGTATAAGCTTCAGTGAAAAGCTAAGCATCGTGCTTTATTTCTGTCGGGGACAAACGTCACAAGATTAGTCGAACGCAATGCATCAGCGCCCGTCGCCACTAGGCAGTTGCGTATGTGCTCAATGCCGGACTCCTTGGAGCACACCACATATGCGATGACGTCCCTACACAGAATAATGGAAATAAGGGAAAGAATAATCTGTCACAAGCATCACTTAGCAGGTTTGGTTAATGCAGTGGTGCGACATTCCCTTTTATCTATACATTGGCTTATGTCGGTAAATATTGTGCACTAGACAGATGCGTACGCAGACAACGTAGGTGAGTTTTTATATGCATGGAAATAAGCATATGTCACTGACTATGATAGTCAGTACTCTGCGTTTTTGGACGTTCTCCTACCAGCTACATCCTCGTGGACCAGGTATTACTAGTAGTTTCCTGCACTATTAAAGGTCCTGTGGCAAATTTCATAAGGAAAATGAAGTCAGCGAACATTTAATATTTGTGTAGGTAGCACATATACGTGAGGCGTCGCAACAATTGCTTTCATAGTTGTAGCTGTATCAGGACGAAAGTGGAAGTAGAGAAATGATATTTTTGCATTTAAGGTTAGTCGCACCGTGAAGGCTGTTGGGAGCAGTCAAGAAGTCGCCGTGTGACAACACGTAAACTAAAGGAGAACGAATAAACATTCTATCGTTGTTGCCTTTGGATAGTAATTATGAGTCACTTGATTCATTAACCTGTCGAGCACACTAGAACATACTTAGACTGCCACCGCTCTTTGGACGCGCACTTCGTGCCATAAGATGTAAGGGCGTCTGGGGAACTTCTTCCAAGCCATATGTGGATATTCCGTCCGCAAAGTGCGCAGAACAAATATTGGGTACCTGGTTTCACCAATAAGATTGCTCAGACGCTCTGTTGTACCACTGTGTACATTTTATGTGATATACGCATCATTTTTAGGTTGTTGTTGCCAGAACACTTTATTATATCACGCAGGTATGCAATGAAAGCTGCAGTAATTCAGCGGACTTCATAAGTGGGCTAATTTAGGGAACTTTAAATGCACAATTGCACTTGTGGCTATCAGTAATGACTCGCGAACAGATGAGTCACGCTGGATTTGACCCTTTTGTTGAGGAAATCGTGTCATAGCCGCTAAAGAAGTTTGGTGCTTATGCGCCCATGTCTAAATTCGATGCTAATAGCGGAAAATTGCGCCGTATGTAAAATTGGAAAACATTCTTACTTTCATAAGGTCATGAAGAGTGACCGCGTTAGCACCCACTAGGGTAGCAAGCAGGAACACAAGCGTCGACCAATACATCACGCGGTCACTACTGTTGTACAAACGATGAAAGGAAATTTTGTAAGTGCTCTTATATCAATTGGTGATCCTGTATAAGTAACACAATAGGTATTCTTCTAACAGGTGCTGCTCTTTACACCTGGAAATCAAGAACATTTGCAAGCAGTAGCATTGCATGTTCGATACAAACCCTCCTAGAACCCACAAGAATTGTTTGCGGTAACCCTTGCTCAGTGTGCGACACGTGGATAGTGATTTTTTCTTTTCCTTGGGTATCTTTGGGTTCATAAAATGCGCATTTATTCGCAGCCATGTTGTAGGCCACGTACCTAACATATTTGTTGCAATATTTTATCAGCAGAGAATTTTAAGGGACCACCCTGCCGTCGCCTCATGTCTCGCATTGTTGTGACACAGTGTCATGTCTCTTGTTGTCACGCAGGTCCCACGTTTGATACGCATCAGCCGAGAAGGTTGTGTTTAGGAACGCCAGCGCTTGCTTGTTCCGGGGTACGCCAACCTCGCCGAAGGATTAATTCGTCTGTCCGAGCGGGCGAAACAGCAGCGTCCGGTCTTGGAGACAGATCTACGGAAGAGACAAGCGGAGGCGAAACGCCAGCGTGCGGAGTTACACGCATCGCCTTCGCA
>JALIZH010014518.1:0-62753 GCA_030522465.1 Rhipicephalus appendiculatus
ACGCTGGTTCCATTGCCGGCTACGGCCCAACAGCCCAACAGCCCAACAGCCCAACACTTAACAGGCCAACAGTTCAGCCGCTACAATATCACTGCAGATGACAAGATTCCTCCTGGGTCGTTTCCAGAAAGAGCATGTTTTTGCACTCTCGAAGAGTAATTTATATGTACCAAATTGTGCAACCGAAAGGCAAAGCGTACTTTTGTTCTTCAGTAAATTTTTGACTGGTGTAATATGCATCTGTTTTCCCCTTTATTTTTGGGATGCATCTTACAACGACGGATGAGATGGTTCACAGCCGGAACTTTTTAGACGTGCTAATAACGCCATACATTTTATGACCTTTTTTGTGTGGTGCTTTTTTCCTTCCTTAATGGGCTGTAATTTTGTGTAGCGCGTCGGTACTACGACAGTTGTAAACGTTCGTCATAGTTAACGGAGTGGGCGTGCAAACACGGACCCAAGAGAGAAAAGACCTCAAACGACGCCGCTTGGGATGATACCAGGGGCGTAGACAGAACTTTTAATCGGAGGGGACTCAGGGGAGGGAGTAGTTTCAACCAACCATTATACATGTTCGTGCGTGTGTTTGTATGTTTGAGGTGACCGTAAAGTACTACGGGAGTGCTGAGTATTAACATTTTCGAAACTTCAAAATTCTGAAAATTATGTGATAAGCGCCCACCCCTCCAAATCGCCAGCATCAGCCGAAATCTCCACCTCATTGCGTCCGTTACGAGACAGCTAGGGCCAATCCGCTAGCCAATCGTCTGCAATCCGCCAGCCGCACGGTGCACTCCTGCAACGTCGCCAGGAAGATCGAAGTCGTCGTGTGGCAGTGCGCATCGGTAAAGAATGTAAGCAGCTCCTCTTGTCATTTCAAGATAAAAAAAACTATCCGTTAGTGTGTCTCCAAGTATGACGCCATAAAGCACTTCAACGGCGGCAAAGCAGAAAATGGAGCCCAAGCTCACGAATTGCGTGCCCGTCTTCAAGGAACAGTTGGACGAAGCCGTTCACTGGGTTCCCTGAGTAGGACGAGTCGTTCGCTGTTTTCAATGACGATGAGCAGGCGTTAGTATACCTCATAATTTACAATTTCAAATAAACATGCCCCCATAGAACTGCCTCGAAGCTATTCGTTGGCCGCAGTATTAGTTTTCACTGCTTCGATCGGACAAGCACCTTTATCTAAATTGATCCAGTTTGCAGACAAAGTTGGATGGGCGCTTACATGGTACTTTAGTGTATATATACGCATTCGGCGGGGGGGGGGGGGGCAGTCTAAAGCCTCCTAGCTTCGTCAGTGGATGATACGGAATCATGGCTATAGTAAATTGGCGGCTTATGGATATTTTCATAGGATATCTCATTTTTGATTGTGTTTGTAGCCCGAAATTGGCAGATCCGCTATGAATTCGGTGTACCCTGTTTTACGGCTGGCATACTTACACAAAAAATAAGATGTGCTTCCAATTCGCTGACACTGGGGGGTTTCACATTTACTTTGCCTTAGTACCGAGCTATATCCTTTTTTTTTTTTTTTCGAAGAAAGCGACTGCTTGCGTTTCCACGAGGTTGATGTATTTTTCTCTGTACCGCGGAAAAAAATTGTGTCATCGTGTCTTTCTGTTTTTTTTTTTCCGCTTTTCATAACCACCATCTCCATTTGTTTTCCCTCCAAATGCAGCTAGTTGTTTAACTTTCTTTTTCCTAGGAATGGAAACAAAACAATTTTGCTCCAAAGCCTGTTCCTTACGCTGTGCGACCGCTCGGCATACAAAGTGGTCCCTGTGGCGGCCTATCGCCCCATCGCCGACAACCGTTGTCTATTTCACCCTTGTCAGCTCTTCCTCCAATTTCGAAGTCGGCTCACGTCGAGGTCCTCTTCATCGTCTTCGCGGGCGCTGTTGTCTCTCCCCGCCGTCAACACAGCCCGAGTTTGAATTGTTAAATTGAATCGTCGACCGCGGTTTTCGCCAAAGAGAACTGCAGCCCTCAAACGCTCGTAACATTCTAAAAAAAATTGTTTTTCTTCTGTGTATCTTTTCTTTGTGCAGAAAGCCGCTTTGCAGCTTCTGTCGTTCTGGCAGGCACTTCCTTTTCGATGCTGACCGAAAAGCATTTTTCGCCCCCGCTGGTGGTATTCCATGAACTCGGTTGAGTTCACAATGCGGACGCGATTACTCCACTTTGTTTCGCAGTTTTGAAGCATCTGCGCTTACTCGAGCACGTAGAAGATGGGCAGTAGTAGCCCGCAATGTTTGTTTCAAGCAATACACTTGAAGAGACCGTATTGTAGTAGACCACTTCGTATTTCACTGAACCACTCAGTCGTTTATTGAACATCGCAGTGAGGCCAGAACAGTAGTCTGACAATGCGTAGCCTTATGGTACGTTAGCGCGAAGTTGGAACAGCACGTCTGTGCCGCGCAAGTAAGGAAGTATAATTTACATCTTAAGAAGTTTGCAGCACAAGCACGTGAGCGCTGAAAGAAAAGCAGCGCAATCCACTAAAGAAAGCAAAGAGGGACGCACACGTGGGCCAACTTGTCCACATTTTCTTGAGTATTTCTTCAGTATAATGTAATACCGCTACCAGTATAACCCCTTCAGGCGCCGCGTCCACATACGTGGACGCGTCTTGTTTTTGCCAGCTCCTCGGACTAGTGGGAAAGAAAGGGCAAGATACATTGCGCATAAGAATAATTGGACCTTCTACATGGTCAACGCGTCTTGACCTGACTTCAATATGCTGCATACGACAGCAGCCGATCACATTTATGAAGGCACTACGTTGTCTGACGGGTCATTGGACGTGCCGAGTTCCAGAACAAATTCAATAAGTATTATTTTTCTTTGCTCAAAATGAGCAGAGCCAAAAACGAACTGCATGTGTATTTTGAGCCTAAGCTTACCTTTTTTTCGTGTAGAGATCGTACATGAGTGGTTTCAGAATAATTAAATATTTAATTATAGGCTAATTAAGATTAATTAGCAAAGCTTGCAATCAACAACATATTTCTTCATTTTCTTTCTTGGAATGTAATAAAGAGAGCCTTAGAATTATGTTGTGCGAAATTTAGACATTTCCGGACAGTGCATCATAATGCGCGCCTGAAGGGGATAATGTAATATTTCAGTTGTCATCAGTATTTCTTCAGCATAATGTAACACCGAGATCTGTATCACATATTTGATCATCGAGTCATTGTTTTCGCTAACCCTTAGTTTTAGCATTTCACATTGCTGCTTACATTGTGACGGGCACACACGTGCTTCGTGTGTCTCGAGTGGGATCAGTTGGTCTTTGAGGTTAGGTATCTCCTCCATACTGCGTTCGAGAAAGGACACCACGTGACATTTCAGTGGCTGCCAAGTCACTGCGGCGTCATAGGCAATGAACATGCCGACAATGCTGCTCGATCAGCTCTTCAAGGCGACAGGCTTGAGAAGATACCGCTATCAAGGACCGACGCTGCTAGCCAACTTCGAGTGGCCGCACGAGAAATCACTTTCACCACTTGGAATACTCCAAGTAGACTGCACAGTCAACACCACCACAGCCCGAACAATTTACGACTTCAGACACTTGCTGGACTACGCCGAAACGATGCCACTCTACTTTGCCGTTTATGGTTAAGAGTGGCTTTTACAAAGTCATTCTCCTTTCGTATCCAAATGGCTGACAACCCCTTATGTGACAACTGCGGTAGCGAGGAGACATTACAGCACATCTTCTGCGACTGTCCTCGCTACAATTCGCAGAGAAAATCACTCGCAGGTGCTCTTGCTCGCATAGATCGCAGACCGATGACGGTGGAAACCATCCTGGAATGTCATCTTGAGAGATCATCGCGGGTAAAGGCGACGAAGGCGGTGCTCAACTTCCTGAAGACAACAGACTTGGACCGGCGGTTATAGACTAATCGCGTTACCAAGACACTGAGATATGTGACTTTGTGTGTGCGTGCTCTCACCTCCTCCTTCCTCTCTCTTTCTTTATCTTTAAAACTCCCCCCATCCCTTTCCCCAGTGTAGGGTAGCATACCGGTCCCTCTAGACTGGTTAACATCCCTGCCTTTCCTTTCTCTTCTGTTCCTTCCTTCCTTCGAGTGGGATCCAGTTTACAAACATGCTTTAGTTAGTAGAGCTTTAGTAGCAAAGCTTCAGTTAGTAGAGGTCTCCTCTGTTGGTGGTTTACAAATCTGCTTTAGTTAGTAGAGCTTTAGTAGCAAAGCTTCAGTTAGTAGAGGGCTCCTCTGTTGGTGGCGACGGGGGCGAATTTTGGAATGCGTTATTCCGGGCACGTCCCGCTTTTAACCCGCCGACAATGCCACGTGCCTGCAATACCACTTTTCTAATGTAATTCTAATATACATTCTTCGCCAAGTGAAATTCAGTTTGTAGTCAGCAGTTCTGAACCTTTTTATGTTCGCGCAATTTTTCTTAACCACCCTTCGGTGCTTTTCATTACTTGCATACCGGGAACCTCCCTTTGATGGCATATTTCATCACTGTAAAAAAAAAGAAAGAAAGAAAGAAAGAAAGAAAGAAAGAAAGAAAGAAAGAAAGAAAGAAAGAAAGAAAGAAAGAAAGAAAGAAAGAAAGAAAGAAAGAAAGAAAGAAAGAAAGAAAGAAAGAAAGAAAGAAAGAAAGAAAGAAAGAAAGAAAGAAAGAAAGAAAGAAAGAAAGAAAGAAAGAACTGCACAGCATTTCTTGTTACAGGCGTTTACCAATGTTAGTAAACCGCAGCGACCACAGTAGTGCTTGCGCGGAGTTCTGATGCAGTGCTGAACTGAATTCTGTCAGTGCTGTATAATGATCTTTTCTGGTAGAGTCTGGTCTCCTTGTCCTCTTTCCAACCGCTTTATATGCAGCTATTCAGCTATGTAGAGGGTAGAAAACAAGAAATACATCTGGCTAACTTGCGTGCAGTTCCTCTTGCTGTCTCTCTATCTCTTAATGTAGGTATGGCTGAAAAGGAACATAGTTTAATAATGTTCGCAGGCAAATGAATCCTTGAGATTGCTTTCGTTTCTTCTTACTCTGTCGTTGAAAGTTCATGCCTAAATCTCAGATAGTAAATATCGCGAATGAACACTTTTTGAAATTCTTCAGATTCTACGACAAACACGTGGGCAGTGCTCCCGGTTTGATCCTTTGAAATAGTCTCTTTGTGTCGGTTGATTACACCACACTTACAATCATCGCCATGTAATGTTACCGAACACGTCCGTATATTTCGGTATTGTGCCATGTCCAAGCACTCTTATCCAACCCGATCGAAAATATCGCCCTATATTGTGGTTAAGATTCCGGTTTTCCTGGGTATTAGTTTAGAAAGTTGATTTTATCTACCTCAGGGTCCGTGTGTTATCGTTTGTTGCCATCAAAACTACATTTAGCAACTTTCGCTTTCACATGTCAGCAGATATCGGTATTTTATTAATACTGGTAACCAAACCATGGACGCTGTATAATAGGCCAGGAGGCATGATCGTTACGACTAAGTAATCACCGCGAACTATATTACCGCTTCGTCTCGACCAATAGCTTAATCTTTCTCACTATAAACTCAATATTTTGTTAGCTGATATGAACTTACGATAAGGAGATCGATCTCGTTATACACGCGGTGGTTGGTGTTTCATGACACGATCGTCTCAGCCAATTCGAGATAAGTTAGGTCGTAACAAATGAACAATTTTGCAAAAGGTTTGCAGTATCACGCTAGATCACAAAGTCTGCAACTGAAAGAGAAGTGACTCAAACAAAAACAAGAAAGAAAGAAAGATAGAACAACAGAAGAGGGAGAGAAAGAGAGAAGCAAGAAAGGAAGGCAGGAGCTAGATGGCAGCCGCGTCACGTAAACACGAGGACACCAGCTCTATGCGAAAGAAACAAGCGCGATAACGGTAAAAACGAAAACACCGGCTTGTCGAAGGAACAAATCTCTGTTAGACAGCGTGACACGGCTCAAGAAAGGAAGGAAGGGTAGCCGTGATGTGCCAAAGAACAGGACGCGGCAACGGGTGGAGTTAAGCAGCCATACATCCTGCACTTCGTCTTGTCTTGCTGCTGGTAAAAACCACCCGGATCGCTTCGATCGCCAGTGAAGAGGGGTTCTTTTTTGTCTGTGTTTGCTCCTCTGCTTCAGTTCCTTTATTTCTTATTCATTCCGTTCCAAGAGAATAGCAAAGGAAGACGAGACCTGTCTTACCGGCATGTAGCCGCGACTATAGGTTTTTTCCTTCCGTCAGCCGAACCTTTTATTGGGGAAGGGAAATGGATGAGAGAAAGAATAACTATTAGAGGACAAGCTGTTGATGCTCGCAGCTGGGCGGTCACGTTAGAACAAACGTGTAGCCGCGAACCTAACTTATGTTTTTGTCCGTATATATTATGTGAGAGCATGTCGACTCCGTTACAATAAAACGCGGAACGGCATATTCATGCGCAGGCATTTTTGGGCTACCATACCTGCCACCGTGTGTCCGCGGGTATACATCCGACGGAGAATCCGGCTGGTATGTTTCGCTGTGCTCCCTCTGTTTTTTGTGGTATAGGGTTTCGGTAGGGGCCCAGAAAAATCCTTTCCGTCGGCGGGATCCGAAACAACCTTTCAATTCGAAGGTTGTGGTTCCTGTATTGATACCTGTATTGCCACATTGGTATCCCGGAGGTCCCACGATAGTGCACTGAGAAACAACACGCTGCTTGTACTTTGATTTCCTGAAGCGCTCTTTTTCTTTCACAGCAATACATTGTGTTTCTTTCACTGCCGAGCTTCTCCGTGCAGCGAAAAAGCCACTGCAAGCGAAAATTTGCTCAATGAAATGTAAACATCTACGAAGAAACTTTCATGCATCGTATTTGTTAACTGACTCCGACGTGCCTTCTTTCTCTTTTTTTCTTTCTTTACTCCGGAGCTGCTGTTGCCTAATGGAATTAATGCATGAATCGAGCTTTCTTACAAAGAAAATTTTGACGCATCTTTCTTTACGTTGAACAGAAAAGTATAGGGATAAATTTCTCAGCTACATTTTTTTTAATATACGAGCTTGGAGGTCTCAATAAATTGATGGGACTTATAAGCTGCTTGCACTTTCTATTCAGTCGTTTAAAGATTGTTCCCCCCTAGAAAAACTCGACGGAATAAGGCACCATCTTCCTCCGTGGACACTGTTGACGTGAAATAGGCGGGTCTGGGTTTCTTGGCGTACACAGACCAAAATTTTCTATGTACATGTTTAGACCGATACAACCTCGCAGTCATGTTCAGATGACACTGTCCGCTGGAAAAGGAACAAAAAAAAAAAGTTCAGGCATTCTAAATAGAAGCAGACTGTTTGTCCGCACAACATGACAAGAATGTATTGATTATAACGTTCAATTGCCCCAGTTTATTAACTTCCTTGCTGCAAGGACGTCGCAATATTCTTTTTTTTTCTTTTATGCAATATTCTCACCACATGTAGAGGTAATAGTTTGCGTGATGATTTTGACGTCAAGCAAGCTAAGGATTGAACATTTCTTAGCTTTGAAAACATTTTCTACACACCGCTTTTTGTACTGCGTACACCGTGTTCACCAGACGCGTGCATTTTGCTAAGCTTCCGTAAGAGAGCGCGCTGAAAGCTACGCAATGGGGGGGGGGAGGGGGGGGGGGAGGAGGGTGAATGACAAGGGACAAGGGGACAAGAAGATACGCCCGTTCATCAGCGTGAGATGGCCTTGAGCACTGTTTTTTTTTTTTTTTTTTCGAACTTGTGCCTGACTTTCAGTGCGATCGCTAACGCGCGTGCGGGAATGTGGAGGTATCCTGCGGCGGCCGTGGTAACTATACGGCTCACGATTCTCAAATGAAACAATGACCATGGTCATTTGGGTTTACGGTATGATTTGTCGAGAGAAGAGGGAGGGATTTCTACTGATCTTGAGAAATAGTTTTAAATTCCAGGCCTCGTGCGGCGCTATGATATTTGTCTTGCGTGTTCTCGGGAGCCACCAATAGGCACTGTTTTCTGACCATGCTGTAAAAGTGTTGCAGGGCCCCTTTCATGAATGCAAATATTTTGGAGGTACGTTTACTTCAGAACTAAGGTAGAACCGGCTTGTCGAGGAGAAAAGAATAAAGGCGGCACGTAAGCTGGGCTTTGTACGTCGAAATTTTGCCGAGTCACCTATAGTAAACTTAAAGAACAGCTATATTTTACTCACGCGCATTCGGTACTTGAGTACGCGTGTGCTTGCCTGGATCCTTAAACTCGTGAGCTAGGCGACTTACTTTAAAAAAATCCAGATTAGAGCAGTTCGATTTGTGTTGGGAAATTATGATAAAAATCTGAACGTTTCTGAAAGTAAACATAAATTTCAATGCTAGAGTGCGACGAACATAAGAAAGAGCCTTATACTAAAATTTTTCCACGGTATGTATTATACTAAAATAGGAATTGAGAGAGAAATGTATATTAAGCCACCATCATATATCTAACGTAGAAGGGACCACAGTTTGAAAATTTATTAATCTTCTTTTAGGGGTAACGTCTTGCTATAATTTAATTTTTTTTTTGCCCAACCGTAAGGGACTGGAATGTTCTTCCGTCAGATGCCGTATGCACACAGTCGATGATGAATTTTATCATGTTTCGTGTGTTGATATTCAACATAAATTGTCTAGAGATTTACCCCCCTCCCTCGCTGTAGTGCCTACAAAGGCGATGAAGGTGCTAAATAAATAATAGTAAAACAAAAAAGCAGTTCCCACAGTTCGGCGCAGGTCACGCTGCTGCGTGTAGGAGACTTCTCGATGGCTTTAGTCTATTCTGATAAGACTGCCCGTACGACACGAGTAGCCGAGTTTGTTCAGAAGCAAATACTGTATTTTCGCTAACTCATCTATAAAATAGGACGTGCTACGCCATCGACCACATTTTCGACGGCTAACATCCGTGGTCCCCGTCACCATTGTATAGCGAACGCTGGTCGTTCTTTGAGTCTTTATTTTCCGGGACCCAAGTTCGCCCGTTGAAAAAGCTTCTTTACCGACTGGAACATGGCGTTCTTCGCCGTCACAACCTTATGACAATATTAAGTGGCATGCGGAAAACACAACATAGCTGTGGGTGGTTTAGCTGTAATGGTTTTAACTGCACTGATTGCATCAAGGTATTGCAAACTAGCTGATGTTTGTGATTTACGGAGGCCATGAAAGAAGTTGCACTGAACGCACCTCTGTGGTACATAATGCTGTAATGTACGCATAGTGCCGTGTGCACCTGTAACTTTGGCATATTAATGGGGTCCACCAGATTATTTTTTTTATCAAATATGACATTATAGTCAGTGGATTGTTTAATACACTTTATTTCAGTGGAACTCTTACGTTTTTTGTTATGCCGTTACGCGTTCGCAGAAACTATCATCGTCATTAATGGCCTCTACCTTTCTAGCGCGTGCAACGCAATAACTAGGCCGGTGCGAGCTCTCGTCGTCCTCTTTTCTTCTTCTTCGATCCCCGAACATGTGCACCCGATGAGCTCTTCTGCGTTGCCGATTTGTTTAGGCTGCAATGCAGCAACCGGATGGGCGAGAGAACGAGTACACAGACAGAGAAAGTAAGATGGGATATGTGTGCGTGTGTGCGTGCGTGTGTGTGTGTGTGTGTGTGTGTGTGTGTGTGTGTGTGTGTGTGTGTGTGTGTGTGTGTGTGTGTGTGTGTGTGTGTGTGTGTGTGTGTGTGTGTGTGTGTGTGTGTGTGTGTGTGTGTGTGTGTGTTTGTGTGTGTGTGTTTGTGTGTGTGTGTCAGTGTTGCCAGGTTTGGCTATTTATAGCCAATTTGGGCTACAGAAAAAAATTTTTGGCGTTGACTTGGGCGAGTTGGCTACGTGGCTATATATGGGCTACTGAAAATCGGCGACTTGGCTTTGTTTGGGCTATAAATAGAGCCGTCTTGATGAACGCTCCAGAGGTGACTCTCCTCGAGCAGACACAAATCTCTAAAGGCGCACTCACATTTAGCATTGAAGGGGCCGAAATCGGCAAAATTCACCAGGAATCCGCACGCTTCGTCACCTAAGCGAGCGGAAAACCGTGCGACGAGCACCATCGGTCTATGAGCATATTCGCCTCGGCGACAGCGGGACGCCTTTCTGCCTCTCCTGAAGCCGTACTTTCGCTTTAGTAGCATATGAACCCCGTGATTTCAGGCCGAGGTTTCAGACTGGAGGCCAAGGAGTTGGATGTGTATTTGTATAGGTGCAAGCGGACCTTCTTTTATAGGAACCTTCTGCAATTTCACCGATTTCCTAACAGTGAATCTTGTTTTTAATCAAATGGCAGACACAACGCGGGTAGTGGTGTATGCTGTAGAACCTATAGGAGGTTTAGAAGAGTTGCTTGTTGGGCAAGTTGGTACATACTGAGTAACTCTATACTCTATACGAGGTCGAGCGCATAAGCAGCAAGGAATGATTAGTCATGCGCCTGGCCGTGATCATGAATAATGAACTCACGCGTTTCACCCAATATTAGATTTCGGCGCCTGTGCTCACCGCTCGTGCTTTACGTGACATCTGCGTGGCCTGGAGCAACTTTACCAAAACTAATTTAATTCTTTATCTACCGCGTTACCCACCGCAATGTTAATGCGGTAATGCGACTGCGATGGTAATGCGACTGCTGACCGAAGGTCGCGGGATCGAAACCCGGCTGCGGCAGCCGCATTTACATGAAGGCAGAATGATACAAAGGCCTGCGTGCTTAGATAGGTAAACGTTGAAGAACCCCAGGTGGTCATGATTTCCGGAGCCCTCCACCGCGGCGTATCTCATAATCTGTCGTTTTAGGACGTAAAGCCTCGACTTTTATCTACCACTCCCACTGCTCTGTCGTTCACTGCCGCAACAACATTGCATTATACATGTATAAGTGGGCGTTTTTTTTTAATTTGGCAGTGCTTAACTGAATTCGACGCATTATTTCAATATTCACTGGGAAGGCGACAAAGGGTGGTGGCTATTATCATAAAGTTAGTCTATGAAAGCACGAAAAATATTCCCTGACTTTGTTTTCCTTCATGTGTAAAATACTGCAGAGTTGGTGATAACTGGTCCTATAGAACACCTCGCATCGGAAGGTCACTTTCCAAAGCAACGGACTGGTGAGACGAAGCATGCAAAATTTATTTTTCCTTTGTTTTTTTTCTTTTCAAATTAACGAGCGATGATTGCTTAAGGAAGCACCTGAATATTGATATATCATGTTCTTTTGAGCAAAGTTGTTAGCTACACTAACGACGGGTTGTACAGTACAAAGAGGGGTTCTAATAGGCGAATGTTAAAATGTAAGTCCAACTAAAACTGCAAATAAGAATGGCTATAATTGGCTACAAATATTTTCCCTCTTTTTTGTCTTTGGTGGTCTTTGGCTACAATTGGGCTACAGTTGCTCAGGCTTTTGGCTACGCCGCCTCGTCCGACCTGGCAACACTGGTGTGTGTGTGTGTGTGTGTGTGTGTGTGTGTGTGTGTGTGTGTGTGTGTGTGTGTGTGTGTGTGTGTGTGTGTGTGTGTGTGTGTGTGTGTGTGTGTGTGTGTGTGTGTGTGTGTGTGTGTGTGTGTGTGTGTGTGTGTGTGTGTGTGTGTGTGTGTGTGTGTGTGTGTGTGTGTGTGTGTGTGTGTGTGTGTGTGTGTGTGTGTGTGTGTGTGTGTGTGTGTGTGTGTGTGTGTGTGTGTGTGTGTGTGTGTGTGTGTGTGTGTGTGTGTGTGTGTGTG
Source organism: Rhipicephalus appendiculatus (assembly GCA_030522465.1). NCBI lineage: Eukaryota > Metazoa > Arthropoda > Arachnida > Ixodida > Ixodidae > Rhipicephalus > Rhipicephalus appendiculatus. The sequence continues at coordinate 11,777 of JALIZH010014518.1, forward strand.
TGTGTGTGTGTGTGTGTGTGTGTGTGTGTGTGTGTGTGTGTGTGTGTGTGTGTGTGTGTGTGTGTGTGTGTGTGTGTGTGTGTGTGTGTGTGTGTGTGTGTGTGTGTGTGTGTGTGTGTGTGTGTGTGTGTGTGTGTGTGTGTGTGTGTGTGTGTGTGTGTGTGTGTTTGTCAGAAGCGTGAAATAGCCAGAAAAAAATAAACACAGAGACAATAAAGAGATACCTAGGACAGCGAGGAAGAAAGAAAGAGAAAAATAAAGAGAAACAAGGAAGCGTCCAGCTCCGCTGTTCCTTCAGGCTTGGCTCCATTGGTGCAAAGCTTCCTTACTTTTTCTTTTATTTTTTGTTATTCAGCCAGTCCATTTTTACCCCTTAGAGTGTGCCCGTTATTTTTCAATCTTCGGAAAGGATCATGTGCCATCTGATGCGAGAAATGAAGAAAAAAGGCTTTATGGTCAGACAACAAGCGACAGAGGAACAAACAAACAAAAAAAAAAAACGCGCTCTTTTCTTTTGATGTGTTCCCTTTTTTCTCCCCCAAAGTCATTTGCGCGCGGCGCTAAACACAGTCATGGCCAACAAAGAGGCCGCATATGCCGCGGAATACAAGGGCACCTTCTTCGTAGCCGGATTTCATTTCCGGTGCGTCCGGATATACACTGGCCCCGTTCGCAGCCCTCCAGTTAGTTCTGGTCAGAGAACGACAATCCTTTCTCCAGGGTCCAGACCAAAGACCATGGAACATCGCACGACCATACGGGTATGCCACACCCACGCGCGCTCCCATTCTACGCACAGCATTCATTTTTATGTGGCCGCGACGTCATTCAATCGTGATTAGGGGACCATTCGTTCATCTCCAGAATCTGTTGCGCGGCTGGCCATTCCGAACAGGATGGAGGCTGACCTCTTTTTTACGACCGACACTTTCTGTGGCCTCCTGTTGATCCTCACTATGCGATGGTGGAGAGAATGTCCTACGTTTCTCTTCCCGCTTTATTTCTCTTAGGTTTTCCTCTATTGTATCCCTCGTGATCTTTGTTGGTTTTTCTGCTCCAACAATCATAGCTGTGTATTGCGCCTTCGCGATGCAACGATGCAGTCCGGGTCGATAAGTCCTCACCCGGAAATGACATTTAGGTTCTGTATGGCTTCTGCGAAAAGTTTGCTGTTGTACGATTGCTCTAAGAGCTTGGGATGCAAAGCTCCATTCCGAACAGGAACCTTTGTTCCTTTAGAACACAGGTTGTCAAAGCGACATGATGAATGTCCGCGAATCCTAATGCGATACTAGAATGCGAACGTTCAATAGCTGCTGTAATTGCCGTACGCACGAAATGAAATGCGGTGATGCCAACAGTTGTATAATAAAAGTATGGGTGAGCTGGTCTTTGTTATGGTATCGTATTGCATTCCTACATATTATACCACTCTAACAGCATCGCCTAGTTGTCAAGCAAAAAAAAAAGTTCCTGGAAATAATCATCTCCTCACCTAATGCACGCATGTATCGGGACTCATATGCAGCGTATTATCACGTGGTTGTGACGGTTTAGAAAGTAAATGGCAATATTCTACCGAACGCCTTTGTCCGGTCGTAATGAAGTGACCCGCGGTTTTTTATTAACGCACTCTCGTCCACTTTGGGATAACGCTCGTACGCTCTGCTGACGTACAACAGGCGAGCGAACGATATCAACAGTGAGGACCGAGGACACGCGAGATTCTACCTCCTCATCCGAGTCGTAAACTGCTCTTTTCGCCGGAAACGCTGAGCGTAAATGAAATAATTCGGGCTCGGTCGTCAGCGTCTCGCCCGAACACTTTACGCTCCTCCGCTCACGCGTGCAATATCCGGAATTTCGGCAGCGCGCCGTGGCAGGAAAAGGAAGCGCCATCGGAAGGCAAAAGATGGAACACACACACGCACACGAACGCACGCACAAAAGGAAATGAACTGTGCAATGCGAATACCAAGTAATGGAGGCGACGATATATATAAAAGAGCGCCATATATGGTTAAGCATGTCGGAGGAAGTGAAGAGGGGAAATAAAAGGTGCGCGACGACCTTCACCGGAAGTGGCCCCGGGTCCCTTCCAGACGCTGCTGCGGTCGCGGCTCAGGGTTTCTCATTTCCTCGCGCTTATGGCACAGCGGAAGGATGCCCTGGTAACGTGTGAGAGCTACGTTGCTTCTTTGTTGTCCTCGACACTGCTACATTTGGATATGCCCTGTCTGCCAGTTTCCTTGCTTTGCACCTGACGTGGTTTGCAGGTAATGCCGGCTCATCCGTTATCAGTTCGACTTCGTTGATGACACTATTCAGGATCATTCGCGCGGGCGACTACCACTTGCGACTGGTTGCGCGACCAAGTTAGTCGGAAAGCTACCCTTTGCACATGGCCGCTATGTTTGAAAAGCGCCTGTTTGGCTCGCCGCTCAATTTTAAAGTCGCGTGACCGCGGTCGCGAATCTCTCAACCAATCTGACATGCACGAACAGGATGACAGCTTGTTTTACGAGGTAATATGACAGTGCAAGCAGACATAGATTCGCTGTGGTGGCGCGTATATAGGTTGCACAAGCATGGTGTGAACGTCGGTCGCTTTGTGTCGCAATTGGTCCCGCGACCGGTACTTGTCGCAAGTGTAAATACGCCTAGCACCGGTCGCAAGTGTGCGGGGCAAATGTGTGGCGTAGGTGTGGCGGCTAAGCTGTGCAGGTGTGCGGCTCCTGCACCGGAGCTGCCGCAGAAGCACATTTATACCAGCTACATCACATCAGCGACATGACACCAGCCAGGCCCGTAGCCAAGAATTTGTTTCGGGGGGAAGGGGGGGGGGGGGGGGGGCAGGGGCTTACCTGGTAAAGGCCTTGAAAAACACGTATTTTTATTATTCATTCTCATTAAAACACCCCCCTTCCATCCGAAGTTCGGGGGGGGAGGGGGGGGGGGCCTTTCCTGGCTACGGGCCTGACACCAGCACATAACACTACATCTAAGAAAAGTGATACTCCATTTTCAAGGATAGATACAGTGACTCTGGTATCTGTGCTTGCTTGGAATCTGCAGCGATCATAACGGTGTGACGCAAGCAGCCAGTACAGACCGCTGCACAGAATCGACCAGTCATGTAATTTTTATATGTCACTTGGTAAAACAAAGTAGATAAAAGATGCATTCATGGGATCGGTCTCCACTTTGCCTATATAGAGCTTGTATGCAAGCTACTTCAAGTACAAGATTACAATATTGAACAGTCGGACTCTCCTACGTGCACCACATGTGACACCCAGGAAAACTTAAAACACGTCCTCTGTGATTGTTTCCGCTGCGAGGCAGAGCGACAGATACAGCAGACAGCCGTACATTTGGAACGTGACTTTAGCTCTGAGCGGCGACACCTCTGCGGCGCGTGGCAGAGCCCCGCATTTGCGATACGCAACAGGAAAGCTCTGTTGGTGTTCTCATCGACTACGTATCTGAACGAAACATTATGAATAACTCTTTTGTGTATATGCGTGTGCGTATAATTTGCGAAAACATCTGATCATATACCGCAGTCATCAACTGTCACCTGGAGTATAGTAAGCCGGGCGATATACCAGGCTAACATCTCCTGGGGTTACCATGAAAAAATTGCTGTCTATCTATCAGAGGGCTCTAAAGTGAAAAAAATATAGTATAACAGAACATTTCCTAAAGATTGATTTTCTTAAAACATCCTTCTTAAATACTCGATAAAGCCTTTATTCGTTTATTCCTTTTCTATAAGCGTAAAAATGAAAAGAAATTGAAACACTGTAAAAACATTGCCGCAGAATTCAGCGACTTCTCGCGCTCGGAGCTCATTTCCTGTGACAGCAGCGTTCTGTGATTTAATCTCCTGTCTTTTTTTATTGAGTGTTTGCGTGAGGTAGCTTTGCGACGACGTTTAACGTGATACTTCTTAAATGCTTTATTTGCCGTTTCTCCTTTCAAGACCAGAAACGCATTTTACCCACCCGAGTAAAAGTTTTTACACTGTTCGTGTTTTTATCAAAATAATACTTCGAAGGGAACGCCGAGATTAAAACATCACTTTCGCGCCGCCGCCCCCGCTGTGTCAGGTATACTTCGACTGAGCTGGCGCACGTACTTCTATTTCGCAGGTTCCCTCGGGGACATGTTCCGACGGAAAGAGGAACACCTCACGTTCATTAATTATTTTCCGAGCCTCCCAGACGTTCTATTCCGGCGGAAGCTTTCTACCCGCCATTTCCAAGAAGCCAGCATTTCGTCTGTGGCGCGCATTGTGCTCGTCAAACCGAACGGGTGCCGCCGTATTCTCGCGCTTGTTTGATTTTGTTTTCCATTACCTTAGTTCTTCGCCGCGGGCAAGTTCTCATCGACCGTGAATGCGAAGACGCTTTTCAGGCGTTTAGGGCTGACGGTATACGAACAGCCTTTTCTACGCCTAACTGCCTATATGAGTTTCCTTTTCTTTCGTTGTATCAAGGCTGCTTGCGCGCTTCAATTCCGACTTCCATCGCTTCGTCGTAAGCCTAATAGTGTTTTCTCAGAAAACAGCCTCTTAAACGCCCTTTAGGCACGCTGTCTTTGTGCTCGCTCGCCGTCTCAAACTTTTCAGCTCGCTTACGCAGCATTTGCATGCCGGAAATATTCGCTGACTTCTCTTCTGTTATTATCGACAAAAAGAATGCTATAGGGTTACTGCTGGGTCAAAAAAAAAAGGATAAAAAAAAGAGATTGCGCGAGCAACGTGTTTTTTGCGAGTTCTAAGGTTTCCTTTTTTTTTCTGGATACCTGCAGTCAAGCGACACTCGCTAATGTGACCAAGTGGATGTCTAGGAAAACTTCTCTATTTGGTTTTCGCCACTGAAGGTCTACCTGTGTCGTGTACTCTAAATAACTTCTATGCCTTTAATTCAACTATCCTCCAAGTGTTGCTGCAGCTTTGTTTTTCTTGCCTGCACCTGCTCATTTTTCACACTGATGAAGTTTAAGGCGTGAGTTTTGCGCAAAGGAAGACGGGGACGCAGCAAACGAATGAAAGACGAAGTGCGCGCTCTTGTACTGCTAAAAGTTCAGTCTTCGTGAAAAATCTGGGGACCGCAGGACACAAACAAAAGCTGAATATTCCAGCTGATTCCACAGACAGCCTTCAATTTCGATTTCCTGCCTGTTCTACAAGGCGCTCGCGACACATATAGTTCACCTCGACTGAATACAGTCATGAGTTTCTCATAACTTCAAAATTTTCTCGTACCCAGTGGTCTCTAGACTTTTCACGCGGACAATACACATAATACGCACATAAGCTATTCTCGTTAACAGCTCTATCATGCTTCTTCAGGACAGAACAAACAGAACAAAAAGACTGTTTAACCCTTCAATAACACGAATATTATTCGTGCTTCAGGGACAAATAAATTAAATTCCCATTTCAGACGTCCTTCCCGTTCAAAAACCTCATCTCTAGAAAACTGTCAGAGGTACGTTCGCCCGATCATTAAGATGTCTTCATTTGTTTCAACGCGATTGCTTTTCTAAATCGTTTGTTCATATGAGGCCACATTTCGTTGTTCTTACTGTTATTTTCCTAACCAGAACTGAACTTTTTTTATAAATCCATATACCTTCCGTCTAATATATACCACAGTGGATAATCATTGTCAGTAAAGGGGAACCAAGTGAAAATAAAGCGATGTATAAAGCACTTTCAGCAAGTCAAGAACCATACAGCTGTACTGCGTATGCCACTTGCGTTTTCCGATTGTTGTCAGAGACTATAAATCAATGCTCGCTAAAAACGAATCAAGACTTAGGTCTACGGAAAGCACAGAGAGAAGATTGAGCACAAGAAATCAGAAGACTTCATCACACCAGGCCGCCTGACATGCAGCGATGGATATGCGTTCCGCATCGTAGGTCCCTCCTCGACTTTATGGTGGAAACAGAGCTGCCCAATTTTGTGTAATGTGTATAGATACGGTAGGACAAACTAACTAAATAAAAACAAGATAAAAAGAAGAAAATAAAAAGGCACTCTCAATGCGAAGAAGATGAACTAGCTCAAGCTGTAGGAGGATGGAAACTGCTCTTTTATGGGCTCTGACAATGACAAAGAGGAGCCTGCTATGCAATGATGTAGAGAGTGTCTTCCTCACACTACCCTTTCTTTCGTTTTTTTTTAAACCTTTTTCGGTGTCTCAAACGCGTGCCGCAATTGGCTTTTGTCCATACTCGTTAATATTTCATATATTATGTACTGCTACGCGCTTGTGTCTCCTGCTCTTCCTCTGCTTCTTCTTGTTCTTCTTGTAATTGCTGATTTTCTTCTGCTGCTTCTTTTCGTTTCTGTTTCTCTTGTTCTTCTTGTTCGTCAAATTCTTGTTTCTATTCTTGCTTTTCCAGTTCTTCCCAAGTTTCTTTCCATGGTTCCTAAAGTGAGTACCGTAAAGTAACACTACCGTCACCGTTCGGCGCTACACTTTCCTAACGCAGTTAAGCTTAAACTTAGACTTCGCTCGCAAATCTTTGATCTCCATGTTTGGTTTTCTTTTTCTCCGAGCAGGAATGAGCATTGAAGATCTTAGCGGCTGTACCAGAAGCTACAATTCGTGCCAATCGATCTCTTTTTTCGCGATGCCCTAATTGTTCTTAGCGGAAAGAAGTCTGGAATAACGGCTTTTCTCGTTAGGCAAGTCTCGGAAAACGAGAGAAGTCCATCCAGTCTTGCCTCGAAATGGCGGCTCGGTAATCTCCTTTCGTGCGCAATTGAGAAAAAAAAAAACCTTTAAAGCTGAATCTCGTGCTGTAAACGGGATAAAAAAAAAAGGTGGGCAATCGATAAAGAGTTTGTAAATCTAATCGCAAAGCGTGTTTCGAAGAACACTTTTCGCTTTTGTATTTTCTGTCATGCCTGAGAAAACGACCGCTAGTCTAACAGTTTCACGAACGCGGACGCATGTCGAAAAAAAGAAAAGAAAAAAGAAAAACCTCGTTCGTAACAATAGCATTGCGAAGGTCCTTTCGTTCAGCGAAGAGATCAGAACAAAAAAAAGCTATATCAATGACAAATGAAGTCAGAAATAAAGGCGCAGATAACAGCCGTAAAGGAATACCATGCGACGTTCTCAAGAGCAGAGCGTAGGCAGCACTTAGGGGAGATGCCCTTTCTTTACATTTGCGTTCGTACTCATTCGCAGAGCGAACTATTGTCTGCAGGGCAAATGTTTGGTATCCCCGTAACACCGTTACAGTAAAAGCTGGCACGGAGCCGAGCACGAAGAGTAATGTAGTGAAGAGGCGTTTTTTTCTCTTACAGGTTATACAGAGATTCATAACTCTTTTTTTAATAATTACCCCGGAGATGCTACTCGTTTATCACCTGTCTTGCTACTCCAGGCTGTCGGGTGTTGACTATGATATATACAGTTATCACGTATCGATAAAGAGTTTGTAAATCTAATCGCAAAGCGTGTTACGAAGAACACGTACGTACAATTACGAAATCGAAAAAACGCCAGGCCTGCGCGGAAAGCGCCGCACAGTCACAGCGAAAGCTGGAAGAGCAGCATTTCTAGAGCCCGTTACAAACTCTCTTTGAACTACCAATACAAGTGGACCTTGCAAGGTACCCACTACGCCATAAACCATAATTCTTGTCAACTTGGGAAGCACCCACTACGCATTTATTCGTCATTCTGCGGAGTATCCAGGTGCCCGCGACACATCTGCAAGGCATTATATGCACTTTGTTGATGCGGTGGCTGATGATGATGAAGAATTATGGCGGAGCCCTTTGAAATGGGTTCGAAGGTTTAAACGACCCACTAGTTACGTAATTCACATCCTGTGACGCGTGGTCGTTATATTACTCTCATACCATGCTATACTACATAAGTTGACGTGTGAGGAGGAAGGAAGGAAGCAAACAGAAAGGGAGAAGGTAGGGAGGTTAACCAGAAAGACTTCCGGTTGGCTACCCTACACTGGGGGGATTAGGGAAGGGGAATAGAAAGATGAGAGAGAGGAGGGAAGAGAAGGAAAAAAGAGAGAGGCAGTGAAATTCAGTGCAGCCTGTGGAACTGCACCGCAAGTTAGAGGCGTTCACACAAGCCAGTCGTCCTCAAAAAGCACAAGAGGGCTTTCACTGCCTTGTGGACTGTCGAGAGATGTGGACGGTGCTGTAATAGCACCTGCACAGAAAGTGGTCGATCATCCAGTCGCCGCAATGCGTTGGCAAGTACTTGTCTCTCTGAGGCAAAACGAGGACAGTGGCACAGCAGGTGTTCGATATTTTCGTCGGTGCCGCAAACATCGCATGCCGCACTGTCAGTCACTCCGATTAACGTTGTGTATGCTTTCGTGAAAGCAACTCCCAACCAAAGGCGATAGAGAAGCGAAGCTTCGTGACGATGAAGGCGATGAGACGATGAGAGAGAGAGAACTATATTGAGGTTCTGAGAAAACGGATCATGGGAGCCTTATGGGCTGCCTTGGCAACTAATACAAGTACACTTGAGAGGGAGAGGTAACCACCACGCCATAAATCATCATAAGTTTTGTGAAGTAGGGAAGCATCCAACATACTATTATTTGTCATTCTGCGGAGAAGTGTGGCACCTGCGACAAAACTGTAGGGCATTATGTGCACTTTGTTGATGACTGATGACGATGAATAATTATGGCTGAGTGTTTCGTAATGGGTTGGAAGCATTCAACGAGCCACTCGTTACGCAATTCGCATTGTGTGACGCTTAGATGTTATTTTACTCTTCTACCACGCTATATTACGTATGTTAACGTGGTTCCTTCCCGACATGAAGCCTGTATAGGATCTTTTTGCGGATGACTTTCAAGCTCCGGCATGGCTGTGTGGTGGAATACGTGGCTGCCATGGAGAGACCCTAGATTCTAATCCCGTTTCATTATGAATGTTTTTTTTTGTTATTTAGTTGTTGTTTTTTTTCGCGCGATAGTGGTCACGGACACCGGCGGCGGCGGCGGAGAACTACGACTGCGCCAAAAACTGCCGTTGTTGGGATCTCATAACAGATTTCGCTGTAAAAATGACAGGAAGGGGACGATGGAAGCTTGCGATGAAAAAATCCGTATATAGGGGTTGCATGCTCGAGCTGTCGTTTCGATAAGTAGACTTGTCTTCAAGGCTGGAACTCTAGCCTTCAAGACGATAAGTATACACTTGTCGAAACGTCAGCTCGAGCACACAGCGCCCGTTTGCAGATTTTTTATCACGTACAGTTACGCACACACATATGCACTAGTTATTCGTTAAGTTGCGTTCACGTGTGTGGTCTTCATAAACACCAGCACCGCTTTTGTATTGCGCATCAAGCGGGCGCTGCTTTGCCAAGGGCAGCGTTATTCAGCAACTCAGGAGGATAACTACCCGCTTGCCTACACTTAAAGAGAGAGAGAGAGAGATGGGATGCGGAAAGGCAGGAAATTAATGCCGTTATGGATGTAGAAGTTCCATGAAATCCGTACCAATACCGTAATATTGTGTATTTTGGTTATTTTAATATTACGATCAGTATGCGGTTGAGATTGCGACGTATTAATTTACTTAACTGTATGCCTAAAATTAAGCCTAGGGGAAGTTTAGTCGTGTAGACTGAATGTGCACCAGATTTATTTAGATATCTTCCATTGTTCATGCTAGTGCGCGTTAAGTGCGTTCACAGGAACTGCACCATCCCTGGTTCTGTCGTTGTCGGGGCATGAAAGAATCAGTGACGCACGCTTTGCAAACTGCAAAGTGATAAAGAAGTTGTGTTAGCAATTATTTAGAGAACGCAACCTATTATACGGATTCTGTATCTCACGCATGGTGGGAATCACTATACTCACGCACGCGATGCAGTCAGTGCGTAGTTGCTGATGCTGCAATTTGAGCGAAGCTTTACTAGGAGGATCGGCATTTTTGCGCAATTTGAGTGCCTATCTTGGGCTTACCAGGCCCGTTGACTACAGGCGCCTAAAGGGTAGCCTAAGTCCGACGTAACGTCAGAACTCACGTTACAGCACATCATCATCATCATCATCATCATCATCATCATCAGCCTGTCTACGCCCACTGCAGGGCAAAGGCCTCTCCCATGTTTCGCCAATTTCTGCTGCCACGTTATACCTGCAAACTTCTTAATCTCATCTACCCACCTAATTTTCTGTCTCCCCCCTCACGCGTTTGCCATCTCTTGGAATCCAGTCAGTTACCCTTAATGACCAGCGGTTATCCTGCCGACGTGCTATGTGCCCGGCCCATATCCATTTCTTCTTGATTTCAACTATGATATCCTTAACCCCCGTTTGTTCCCTGACCCACTCTGCTCTCTTCCTGTCTCTTAAGGTTACACCTATCATTTTCCTTTCCATCGCTCGCTGCGTCGTCCTCAGTTTAAGTTGAACCCTCTTTGTAAGTCTCCAGGTTTCTGCTCCGTAGGTAAGTAACGGTAAGATGCAGCTGTTATATACCTTCCTCTTGAGGGATAGTGGTAGACTACCATTCATGATTTGATAATGCTTGCCGAATGAGCCCCATCCCATCCTTATTCTTCTAGTTATTTCACTCTCATGGTTCGGCTCCGCGGTTACTACCTGTCCTAAGTAGGCGTACTCCTTTACAACTTCCAGTGTCTCGCCATCTATCGCAAAGCGCTGTTCTCTGCCAAGATTGTTCAGCATTATTTTAGTTTTATGCATATTAATTTTCAGACCTACTCTTCTACTTTCCGTATCCAGTTCAGTAATGATAAGCAGTAATTCATCTCCCGCGTTACTCATCAATGCAATGTCATCAGCGAATCGCAGGTTACTGAGATACTCTCCATTAACTCTTATCCCTAACTCTTCCCAATCTAGGGCCCTGAAAACCTCCTGTAAACACCAGACCTGTTGGTAACATCAGACCTGTTGAAAGACGGTGGAGAGATTATGTTAGAAAAACTGGCCACCCTGTATACGAAGTGTCTCTCGACAGGGAGGATACCAGATTCTTGGAAGAATGCCAACATCATCTTGATCCATAAGAAAGGGGACATCAAGGAGCTGAAAAATTACAGGCCCATCAGCTTACTGTCCGTTGTCTACAAGCTATTTACAAAAGTAATTGCTAACAGAATTAATACGACAATAGAGTTCAATCAACCAAAGGACCAGGCAGGAATTCGTACAGGCTTCTCAACAACAGACCATATTCATACTATCAATCAGGTGATAGAGAAATGCGCCAACCCCTATACATAGCCTACATAGATTACGAGAAGGCATTTGATTCGGTGGAGACATCAGCAGTCATGCAGGCACTGCGGAATCAGGGCATCGACGAAGCCTATATAAACATAATGGAAGAAATCTACAGCGGATCCACAGCCACTATAGTCCTCCATAAAGAAAGTGACAGAATCCCAATAAAGAAGGGCGTACGGCAGGGAGACACGATCTCTCCAATGCTACAGCACATACGTCAGTTTTATCGAAACTTGGTGCACGCTACGATGTGATGATATGCACATTATACGTATTAGTGTATTTCTCCGGTATCGAGGAACCTTTTTATATAGATTGCTGAGTCATAGAAGTACATGTGTAATCTTTATAACGTCGTCATAAAAGCGGATAGCCAACGCAGCAACCACAATTGTCTTTGCCCCGATATTACGTCAGCAGCCTGTTGGTTCGCAAAGAAATTAGCCGCATTTAATGTATTTTTCCACAGTATGCCATCAGTTCAAACTGATCCACCGTTTCTATTTATTGTCCCATTATTAATCGATTACATACTAGAGCTCAAAGGAAGGTCACAATCAACAATATAAATGACACCTGAATGCCCCAAGTGATTTTAGATGTTCCATGTGATACATCTGCGCAACGCAGTAGTCGCGCACAGATGTGCTATACGCGAAATCCGTTAATGATTGGCGCAGTGATTATGGTTTCTTGGAACGAGTACTGAATAAGCGCAGTATTCAGTTGTAATGTTCTCGCATTCACCCAAATATAGAAAGGAAAATTTCAAAAATAAGTCACATTTAACGCCCATTGTGAGATTTTTTTTTTAATTTTCTATTCTAAAGGAGATGTTCATCGCTTATCTTCGCATCTTCATCTCTCGAATGACAGAATGCGTTAAGTTTTTTTTTTTTTTTTTTTTTACTTCTCTGCTGTAAATAACATTACCCTGTATTATGCAAACGCCTGCAGTTTCAATTCCGCCAATCTCAATCCCATATTTATAAAGCGAAAGGGCACAGGAAAGACTGTCCATCCATAAAGCAGACAATCTGCCACGTGCATCGGTATAGAAGAAGTGCGATATTTTTCTTTTTAAGTTACGACACAAACCATTCAAACGAAACGCGCACAAGCCACTTTAAAGGTGCGCGAGTTCACGAATGCGAAAAGTAAAGCTGCAACAGATCGTAAATGCAATTCACCGACTACAAACTGTCACACGTGTTATCGTTCGGCGCAAGCCGCGCCTGAATGCATCCGAACATTATGGAATGTTGTCGACGATTCTAATCTTATTGCCTGCAGAACGCGAAAAGCCTTGAACATTCCAGAGCTTACGCGAACAGCCGTATGTGCGATCACGAATGTATACAGAGGCCGACGCCTTTCACCCGCAGATGCAATTTCATGTGTCACGTGGTTGTGACGGCGGAGAATGGCAAGCGGGAGAAGAAAATTGAACCCACTATTGGCGAACTTGTGCCCAGCAAATAATAAACAGCCGCAGTACAACGATAACGGCGAGCTTGGTCGCCGGCCGTCGAAAATCTGTTTTGCAAGTGACAGGCGCCGGCTTCTATACTTGTGTGATTCCAGGTTATGTACGCGGATTTTCCCTTCGTCCGAGCGACCCGATTACATAATCGTCGGCACAATGGTCTAACGTATTCCGAGACATGCAGGCAGCTTGCGGCGGGCGTTATCACGCGTACCGGTTTTAAATGCGAATGCATTTCTTAGTCGGGCTATGTGAGGCGTCCGGCGTTGTCCGCGGAGGCGTCCGCGCGCCGGCAGGTGTTATCTCTCCGCTCTCACTCCCTCTCCCATAGCAACAGCTGCGGGCGCGCGCGCTTATCCTCGCCCCTAGCAACCGGAGCATGTGGTGCGAGAGAGTGTAGGAGAAGGTAGGTGCAGTGCTTCGCCGCTCCTTCTCTCGCCATTCGCTCTCTCTCCTCCCTGCGCCCCACTCTCCCGTCCACTCGCACCTCACTCTCGACCGTTCGCTGGCTGGGCGCCTCTCAAGGCGATGGCAGAAGTCGGTGAAGGCGAAATCTCTCGGCGCAAGAAATGCATTCGCATTTCCTCACGATTCCCTTCGGGGAGGTGGGGGGCATTTTTTTTATATACGAAGATGTTGGCACACCAGGTGCCGGCTGCTCCTATAGCTAAATGATGTAGCATGTAAAGCATACTAGTGTTTACAATTACGTATCTAACAACTTTTACACAGTAACACCAGGAACATCACGCCGTTTGAAAAATCCATGTAAATGGCGTTCCCAGTTAAGGTAACATCAGAACATATCCCGGCTGCGGCGGTCGCGTTTCGATGAAATCAAAATGCTACAAGCTCGTGTGCTGTGCAATGTCAGTGCACGGTAAATTACACCAGTTGGTCAATATTTCCGGAGCCCTAGCTGCACCATATACGGCGTCCCTCATAATCATATCGTGGTTTTGGGGACGTGAAATGCGAGATATTATTACTATTTAGCATCCCCCCTCTGTGATAACAGAAAATGACGGTCTATTTTATGTTATCCTCCATGGCAGCTTACCAGGTAAGGTATTGGGTGTGTATAAGTTCGAACACGGGCTTTCAATTACCGGCCACGGCGGCCGCGTATCAATGAGGCAAAATGCAATAACACCCGTGTATCTAGACTTTGGCGCACGTTCAACAAGCCCAGGTGATGAAAATTAATTCGGAGTCCCCCACTAAAGTGCGTCTAACACTGATATTACGAAATTGCCCGAGGGGCTCGTTTTTTTTTTTCTTTTTTTTTTTCTTTTCTTTCTGTATTATACACACGCAATCGGTTTCATTGGTCTCATATGTCGGTTTCAGTAGTTGTGTATCACACTGATATTGTGGTTCCGGGATGTGAAGTTTCAAAAGCTGTAAATAATTTATGTTTGCTCGTTTACGGCTGCAATCTGCTCGTCCCCCCCCCCCCTCCCCCTCTTCACTACAACATAAACTCGTCGGCCAGTGTATCATGTACGTACCTGTCGAGAATCGTACTATAACAGTGCGTGTTTATCTTCATTAACCGTATAGACCATGTAACTTGACATGTGCTTTATCATATATATGCCACGAATGTACAAGGCTGCGCCTATATTGCATGCACCACCCTTGTTGGAGGTTGGCGACCGGACGGACTTGCATCCGAAGGAAACACTTTCCCTATCACTGCGGCAGCTGCGCTTCTTCCCTCCTCCGGACTACAGATACCGATGGAGGTTAGGCGCGAGCGTAGTGCCGCGGGGCTTCATGCCCTCCTCCACCTCCCTCCCTCCTTTCCTCCCTCCATCGGATTTTTATTTCGCTCTGCTTCTCTCCCATAGCGATCGATGGGAAAAGCTGGGCGTTTTTCAGCGCGCCTGGGCGCCAAAGTCGAAGCACCTGTTTCGGCTGGGAGCGTTTCATTTCTCGATGCACATTTTATTGTTTCCTCCCAACTCTTTCGGAAGGCTGTTTATGAAGCACTGCTTCGATATTCGCTCGTTTCTTTCGTGCTCTTTGTGTTGTTCTGTTGGTTGAACGCGCTGAACTGCAACCTTTTCCCCGTGTTTCGCGCAGTCCTTTTGAGTCGCCGAGAATGTTTAGTTGTTAGGTTGGAAAGAACTTGATAGATGAGTTTAAAGGCAACATCGAGTAAGCAGCCCAAGGTCTAGTTTTTTATTAATTTTTTTTCTTGTCTCGCGTTGCTGGCTCCGTTCATGCTGCAATATTTCAACAGCACTTCTGTACCTTTCTTTTTTTTTCTTTCTGTATTTAGTTCGCGCGGAGTTTTCGGTGCACTGGCGGCTTCGTGCGTCGTAAAAGGGTAGCGTGTAAACGCTTACTCGCTGTATTACTGCGTCCAGTATCTGGGAGCTTCGATTTCGTTATTTAACGGTCATTACTTTAGTTTGTAATTCATGGCTTCTTTCTTTTTATTGCGTTATTGTTGCAACTTTTCATTGCCGATCGTTTTATCATTGCTCAAAGCAGCGCGCCGCGCTGCTTTGACTTGGTTGGGACACCTGTGATTAAAGACCCTGCGCGCTCGCCAGCTTCTGAAACGCATGTTCGCCCCGGTGTTCGATGGCTGCAGTGCTCTTACCGGACAAGGTATATATAAATGTAACATGGTTCGCCATATATAACTGATGTATGGCCTTCCTTTTCACGGTAGCGCGATCTTGAAAAAAACGTAAAGGTCGATAGATTGCAGACCGCCGAAAATTCAGGCCACTTACTTTTTTAATATTCGCCGAACGTAAAACAGCGCGCACTTGAAAAAGCTGCCTGAACAATGCATGCACACATTTCGTTAGGATTTGCTTTTCTACTTCAGTAGAATGAAACTGGACAGCAATACCTATTTTATAACATATGACGCGAAAGGTCTTCTTCAATTATATATATATATATATATATATATATATATATATATATATATATATATATATATATATATATATATATATATATATATATATATATATATATATATATATATATATATATATATATATATATATGGGGAGGAATTGTAAACTTAAGGGCTCGTTTGCTTTGTTAAACATAGTATTAATGAGAACTAACAGACAAAGATGCCAAGGAAAGTATAGGGGGAAGCTATTAGAAGTAATTGTAATGTAAATGTGAAGAAATGAAAGTGGACGAAAAGATAACTTGCCACCGGCAGGATCCGAACCTGCGACCTTCGAATAGCATCGGACGCGTTATTCGAAGGTCGCAGGTTCGGATCCTGCCGGTGGCAAGTTATCTTTTCGTCCACTTTCATTTCTTCACATTTACATTACAATTACTTATATATATATATAGTTAATTTGTTGTTTTTTTCATGTGCATGTTTTGCTGCGATATTGGTATAGCAGGCTTCCGTTGCCCACTACTGACTAAAGACAGTAACACTGCTTAATATACACATTCCCTTAACTTGTGTCATGCACAATAAACAATGTGCTCGTCAATACTCGGAAGTGGCGGGTTCGATGCCGGCTGGGGCGGTCGTATTTGATGAAGGCGAAATGCTAGAGGCCTGTGTACTTAGATTCAGGTGTCCGTTAAAAAACACCATAATGTCTCAATTTCTGGCGTCCTCCACAATGCAGTGGGCCTCAGAATCATTTCGTGGTTTTAGCACGTAAGACCCCCGTGTTATTATTGTTATTGTTCTCTTTAGCGTCATCATGACTATGTGCACTTTCTTCTAGTTTCTTGCACTGCTATGTATCACGTTCAGCCATAGCTTTACATCCCTTTGGGCGATAATATTTGCGAAGATGTCCAGCCAATGGTAAACCACCGCTGCGAAAAAAAAAAAAGACATTGTGAAACTAGGCCAGGAGAACGTTGTGAAGTATGTCGTTAAGAACCACGATTCCATGATGTACAACACCTGTAGCCAACATATATCTGTCATAATGACGGACGCACAGACTCACCGGAAAAAAGAAAAAAAAAACGTATGAAAAATCTTATCGTGCGTGCTTCATCCGAAGAATGCAGCGGAGCTCCATCACGTGGTTGCGCCGCAAATTTATGGTGCGTCATCTATGAAGATGGCGAAAACACAACACCCCTGGTTCCCTTCACATCATTACCAGTTATTTAGTACCGAGGCGTGCGAGCTCTGTATAGCCTTGTTTGTTTTGTTTCTAGCTGTGTTTCTGTGCGGCCGTTAGCTCGGCAACTTCAGCGAAGACCGAGCACGTATTGTCGACGTTGCTTGAGCGCAGCAGCTCCCCCCTAATTCACAATGGGCTGAGATGCTTCGGGCAATAAGTTCGGAAAGCGTCGAGCGCGCTCTAGCCCGCTATTCGAAGATACGCAGCGATCGTGGAAGCTACCTGTACTGCGAGACGAAAACTTGAGGTTATAAATAATGGCGTATGCGCTGCGGTGCGTTATTTTGCCGCGAGAACATCACCTAGAGCAAATCACGCGTTTCCCGCCTCGTACCTGCACGATCGCGGGAATTTCCGCACTGGCTTGATGTTTACACGTTACCGTGGAATCTACGATAGAATAACACAAAGCGCCGTAATTAATAATTGAGGGGGAAACGCGAAGGAGTTTTGCTTTGCGGGAACCATCGTGTTCTAATTTCGGGTATTTGTCGAAGGCGTATATTTGTATTAATGATAGAGTTATGACGGAGGAGCCCTTGCAGCTACCATGGTTTATACTTCGTATAATTATTCCTGAAGAATATTTGTGCCATACATTATGATGGAAACGCGCTAGTAAAATAGTTAAGAATGCCTTGAGGATATTAGTAAGTATGCGCTGTGCTCCAACTCTTACAATCTGTGCGAAATAGCAGTTTAAGTGGCAATGAGGAGATGAGCGTTGCACAACATTAATTTGCAAACTCGTTTGGTCAGACGCTTTTTGTGCAAAGGGTGCAAACACAGCTGCCCTCCTAAATAATAGTAAGTAAGAAAAAGGCGTTCGCGTTGTAAGTGGAGCGTGACCACAAAGGCGATTGCACTAACTACTTCAAGACCGTTTTGTTAGGAGGTGCCCAGCTTAACATAGAATATTTGTCCCCGGCTTAGCATTTTTTAGGGGGGGGCGGAGGGGGGGTGGGGGGTGGAGCCTAACTAATTATTGGGAAGTTCGTGGGAAATAAGGATCATTAGCACGTGATCTGAGCAGTCGGAAACGTCGGAGTGTTGATATTCGTCGCATGCGCTATGACAGCAGATGATACGCCTGACCCTTCCTGCAATTGTCAATGAATCCGCTTTAAAGAGCGTCACCGATTCATGTATCATTCTCATAAACACATCAATTGATTTCATCTCCGAATCTCAATAATCTTATCCCGCTTTTCTACGTCTTGGTGTCAAAAACTTTTTTAGGTTGATTTTTGTTTTCTTCGTAGGGACAGTAGTCGTTTCGTTTTCTATGCAGAGATGTGCATCTGACGACTCTACATTTTTTGCGTTTATGTGGAGTATGTTGGATCAATGCTTACATTGTTCAAACAAATCGGGCAGTGTACTGGAGAGCAGTGTACCCTGTCCCCTGCTATACAGTAAGAGGACAACCATCTCGTCAAGAATCGCAATGCGGTCGCTGTTATGTGGCTGCCCCCTCTTTTTCTTCGATGGAAAGTCGGAAAAAGCATTGTGCTGTGATCTGAAGGATAGAAATTCTGTGCTTGGTAGTACACATGGTGTTCAAGCCCCTCAATCGATAGAACCACAAATAGTGTATGGAGAACATGTTCGTGACTAAGCAGCCATCAAAACGTAACTAGCCGAAAAATATATCGCAGCTTGTAGGGCGCGCTGAGTGCCCGAACGAAAACTAGTTAGTCATTGCTACTTGCTTTCTCTGCCAGTCACAAAAAGGAGTGCCAAAATTTTTGTCATATTTCGGAAGTACCAACGCTTATAAAACATCCCCTAGCTTT
Organism: Rhipicephalus appendiculatus; assembly: GCA_030522465.1. NCBI lineage: Eukaryota > Metazoa > Arthropoda > Arachnida > Ixodida > Ixodidae > Rhipicephalus > Rhipicephalus appendiculatus. The sequence continues at coordinate 30,487 of JALIZH010014518.1, forward strand.
TGAAGAATTTGCGGTCTAATTAACGCACTGTATTTGCATGCAGAAATATCGGCACCCTGAGTCAGTTATGTTACGCTATATTTTACAAATGTAGAAGCTTGGGCTAGTTTGTCTGGGTGCATGATGGTGAATGTAACAGCGCGAGAACATAGGAAAAGAATGGGACAGAAAAGAATGTACAGCGCCTTTTTCTACTCTGCCCCCTTCTTTTCCTATGTTCTCGCGCTGTTACATACACCATGTTCCACTATGTAGGATTACGTTGAAGTTGAAGCGAGGAGTCATCGAAAGGCTTGCCTTTGATATTCAGTTGCACATTCGAATCCACTGAACTTATTGAAGAGTTACTGAAGATGCTTGATACTGAAGGGCTAGTTCCTGAGCCACAGTGTCGATGAAACAACGCACTTAAAGAAGCGCCTGCGTGTGTCTTTTTCATGTGTGCGTGAACGTGTTACTTGTTTCAGCGCGATGCTTCATCAACATTATTACTGAAGATATCGAAAATATTGAACAGTTACTAATGATATTATACTAAACGTGATTCAAACAACGTTGCGTGTCATTTCCGTGCCGAATTCAAGCTCGGAGAAGGAGTTGTTCATCTCATGAATTTTATATCTTTGTTAAATTTGCGCCAACGCATACGAAAGACGCGAGATTTTTGTGATGGTGGCGAAAAATTAAAAACCACTAAACCGACCCCAGGCAATTCCATCGCCTTCACTATCTCCTGACGAGACAGAACGTGTAGACTTCAACCGGCGCTACCATTTATACACATGCAAAAACTTGTGCAAACACTCGCTTGCAAAAAGACGAACGAAACCGCCTGTTAATGGCGCCTGGCAGTACAGTTAGGCGTATTAAAAAATAAAGAAAAATGAAATAGGAGTCCTTTCCTCATTTGGAAAAATGTGGGCGAGCGAAGCTAAGCGTTCTTTCTATCGCATTGCGCAAGCCTTTCCCCATAACTTTTCCATTCCTTCGTGCCGGCAATTGGACTTTCACCCAGGTGCTTAGGTTCGGAACACTTCTGTTGCTATAGGCAACAATGACGGTCACTCGTGAAACAATGCAATGCAACAATGAAACGAAGCGATGAAACGCCGCAACGTGAAATGACAGCTCACCTCGATAAAAGATCATGCTGCCGTATCAGATACGGCTGATCGTTGAGAATCCCATGGTCGAGAGAGGAGCAAGTGTTGAGGATCAATTATTCAATACATCAATTATTAAGAGTATCAATTATTGATTACATAAAAAATCGTATGTGACCTTCGCATCTTCGAGAGCTCTATTTCCGTACATCCGCATTTCTATACATTCGCTGACACCGGGGTTTTCGCGCACGATGCCGCCGCCACAACAATCTATAACTCATAAATGCTGGGCTTCAAAATAAGGCTAATAAATTAGCAGCGTTCAAGTTTCCGTGTCAGTGCAGCCATGAAAAGGCACTATAGTATATATTATAAAGAACCGCTTTGCTATATTGTACATTACGGAAACGCTTTGCTGCACAGAAAGGACATCGATTGCCTCTCTGTGTAAGGAGGCTTTCCGGGAGATTTAGGGCCTTTGTGCGAGCCGGTCATCGTACAATCGACTTTGGCTCACTGCCAGAGTCCAACGATGTCGAAAGACGTTTGGCCAGCTTCGCTACACTGAGCAGTGTTGCAGTGTCCTTATTTATACTAATACTTTGTGTGCGCTCGAGGGGAAGCAATTATACCTTCTGACGGTCCTTTTTCTTTATTCCCGTGAACTTGCTTTTATTCGTCGGCTGGCCCCTAGATGTGCGCTCATGCCGTTTAATTGTACCCCAAAATGTTACCTACTCTAAACTCCGTCTCTGTCGTCGTCCTTTCCAGTAATGCGCCCTGTTACATATTTTTCAATGAACCAACTAGCCCTGAAAGTAACCATTCTTTCCCTGAATGTTGTGCAGTTTTTCTTTTCTGCCGTCGCAGAGTGTGAATCTTCAACGTGATGCGCGTTGAGATAGTCATTAGAAGGAAAAAACGAATGCAAAAACTTTAGAGAAGAGAGTAGCCGAACTACTCCTTATTTAAGTCATATTAAAACAGAATTATGGCCCACATAAGTGTACCCTACGAAGACGTGGGTGTGTTTCGCTTGTGTTGTCTGTTGTTTCTCACCCCTATTCACTTTCTATTTTTTCGCTTGCTTTATGCAATTAAATAAAAATTGCGTCGTATAAAATATTTTATTTTCTTCCCATTTTCTCGCAACCGCTGTAGAATACCCCGGCGATTTTATCGATTATTTGACTATTTTATTTCCTCTTTATTTTGATGTTGCCACCTTAGATTGGGTCTCCCTTTTGCAGTAGTTCGTTTGATTTTATTTTACTACATCCTCTTATAAGGTTGGTCCACCAGCCAGAACGGTTAAGAGCAGTAGTGGAAATGCCGCCCACCACTCCGCTCCACATCCCACCGCTTTTGATAGACAACGTACCGCTCCGACTGCCCTCATTGAAACGCGCCTGAAGAACCGAGAAGTACCACCTGTGCGCTCAACGACACAGAACCGTGCCTCCTGCCAACTGGCATTGCACAAAGCAGTCTGAAAAGGCGGCCTTGTAGTTTCAAAGATCGCCAACTCTCCAGTGTCATCGCTAGAACACAGGCGCCCTTGCTTCCGTTTTCTATAAATGTGATAGATGCCATAACGAGCGATCGGAAATGAGATGAAGATGTGTGAATAAAACGGGAAGTTAGAAAACTTTTAATTATTAAAATGGAGATCGCGCCCATCCTCTCAAAATGTCCACACACACACACACACACACACACACACACACACACACACACACACACACACACACACACACACACACACACACACACACACACACACACACACGCACACACGCACACACACGCACACACGCACACGCACACGCACACGCGCACGCACACACACACACACACACACACACACACACACACACACGCACACACACACACACACACGCACCACACACACACACACCACACACCACACACACACACACACACACACACACACACACACACACACACACACACACACACACACACACACACACGCACACACACACGCACGCACACACGCACACACACGCGCACACGCACACGCGCACGCACACGCGCACGCACACGCACACACACACACACACACACACACACACCACACACACACCACACACACACCACACACACACACACCACACACACACACACACACACACACACACACACCACACACCACACACCACACACACACACACACCACACACACACACACCACACACACACACACACACTGGGGTCTCCGCCATGGATAGCAGCATGCAGGGGCGCCCCCCATGGACAGGAGAGAACACAAGCTCTTATATAAGGCACCGTCCATATGGCGTGGCAGTGGGTGTAAGGTTAGGATGGCGTTCACATTGCAAAATTAGACGATTGAGGAGCAGCGAGGCGGTAACAGATTTCTGACAATGAAAGGCGTCAAACCGGCCACCATTCATCAGCTGCAATTTCCATGAGTTTGGTCCCCTGGAAGAAAACATCAGAAAGGGAACCGCTTCAACTCGGATGATGAACTCAAGGATGCTGTTGAAAGACTGGGTCTCGTCACAGGCCACAGTAGTTCTGGAAACGAGGAATCTTTCGGCTCGTGTGATCAGGCACATCTTGTTTCTCTTCGAAGCACTTCCGGTCGAGCACGTACTTCCGGTTTTCCGAATACTCGGGAAAAGTATTGTCAAAGATAAAAGTGGCATCAAATCGATGGTTCTAGTTCAAGTGAAGAGTTGTACTGGATACTGGATACATATGGGATCGGGGCATAAGACGAGAGCCAATTAACCATGAGCAGGTGGGATCGCTGCGGCACCTGGTGGAGCAGATCTCAACTACGCGCTTATTTCTACGTGGCCTCCAGGATCGACTTCGGCAGTGCGACGAAACACATTGTTAATCGAAGGAATACACCAGGGAACACGAACGCCGAGGTTCGCGTGCCACTCTACCTGACACCTAAGTCCCTTCCGATTTCTACTGTGTTCATCGTCACCGTGATTAGATGTCATATAACGGACATTTCTGTTGTGAAGTAGAATAAGCGTTCTGGTTCTGCTGGCTTCAGTACTAATGGGGTGCTCACACTGAATGTGGTCTACCCTGCACTTAGATTGTGCCTCAGCAACCGAGATTCGACAGGCGGCAGCCATGTTCTCGTACATGCGTGATCCGAAGCCCGCTCCCGCCATGTCTTCTCTCTCTCCTTCTCTCTAGAAAAAAGCTGGGAATGAAACAAAATGAGTAAAGAAGAAAACGGGGGGACAGAGAGACGCTGCGCGTGAAAGAGGGAGAAGTGAAAAACTGTAGTGCTAAAGTAGACGGTGACAAATGTCTCACGGGTCGCATCACTTGTCCACCCTCGAAGCGGCGACCTAAACGACGCCCCTGGGAAAGGCGAGCCCAACGACGACGACGGCGTTGCTCGCCTCGTAGAACGCTGGCGACGCGAGTTCGCTTCACCGGCGGGCCAGGCCAGCTTTCGAACTGGCTGCGCTGTTTCTCAAACAAGCTGGCCCCACTGTAATCCTTGTTTCTTCGTTCGACTTTTCGGTTCAGCGCGCAGTCTCGGGAGTCACAGTCGATGGGAAGGGAACGAAGAAAACTCGCGCCACGCTACGTAGACCTATTCGATGCAGACGCTGGAGGGGGATTTGACCTCGCATTGCAAATTCGGTTGAAAGACATCGTTGCTAAACTATTCACACGGTTGCGCGCACAGTGCGCGCGCGTCTTGATCGTAACGTGGAAAAGATCGGCAAGTCGTACTGAAACGTTCTGTATATCATCTTCACAGTTACATGTTCCTTTATGGACTCCATATAGAGTTCAAGTACTTACCATATATTTTTCTTTTCCCTCCCATCTCTCTTACCTTCCTGTTCGAATTTCACAGTCCCTTTGCAGCGTAGCCAATCGGAAGCTTTTCTGGTTAACTCTCCTGCTGTCTGCCTTTCTGGTTTTCTTCCGTCCTTCCATCCATATACTTTTATAAGCGTAATATGGAAACATATGAAATTAATGAAATGACATACAGAACGTTTCAGTAGCGAGGCTTTTCAATCGCTCCCTAGCTTTTGATAATATATCTGCCACGGAAGAAAAAAAAAACAGCTGTTGGATGTGCCTTTGTTACTGTTCAGGGTGCACCGCTTTTCCTTAACTGCCTATCGAACAACTAGATAAAAGAAAGGAGAGTGGCACGATAGATCTCTCGTCGCTTTGTACATGCGAGAGGGACAAAATCAAGATTCAAGATTGTTTCCTTCTGCAAAACATTCAATCAACCTAGCGGCTTACGTTGGCTCGCAGTATGAACGCGTTGTTCAGACTCGAAGGATGAGCAACGAACGTTGTTGTAAACCTCGGGACCTAACAGATTACATTCAAGGCTGGTGGTTGCACTCGTGCGGAACGCACCTCTATCCGTATCGCAATGATAATTCTTATGATAAACATTCCGATTATGAATGAACAAACATATTCACAAGCCCCGTCAAAACGTACGCTGTCTACAGGGTAAGTTTCAACGGAGACTAAAGGCGGAAAAGAATGGATGAAGAGAAGATACTCTTTCTCTTCCTAATCCTGCATTCGCTCTCTTCACCAACATTCTGCTTTTCGTCTACATGTACCAAGGAGCCAGAATGAACTCTCTGCTAAGTATATATGGTGTCTCCGAAACGCACCGCCACCGGTTTCTTCATTCGCGGTAAGCGAAGAAACCGCCCGCGGTTCCCGCGAGCCGCTTTTTCCCACCATTTAGCGGTAAAAGCCACCTTCGCGTCAAGCCTTCGTCGCAGCAGGTGTTCAGAATGTGCACGCCTTCCAAAGAACTCGTCGGAGTACCGTGAGTGGCCTGCTGCGACGCGCATCCAATATGCGTCCACGTTGCGGACGTGCCACGCCACGCTCCTTCCCTCCCCGTTTTTCTCCGTCCCTTTTATATGCAGTTCGTTTCAGCGTTGAGCTCTCACCCGCTCGGCCTGACGCAGTACAGGTAAGCGCTCGCACTACCCGGATGTGCGCGTCTTTCTTAGGAGACACCCCCGCTAACGTGCGCTAATCGCCTCCATTTTCTTCGAGGTGTTACTCTGCGCTGATGAGCGCGCTTAGGAGGCGTACGGAAAATGCGCGCACGCGGGCACGCTCTGACGCGCCCGCACACACACACACACGCACGCGCATACGCACGTACACACGCGGATGAACGCGGGAACAACCGAGCTTACAGGGATATAGAGCCATCAAAGGCAAAGAAGCACTCGAAAGCCAACACGCACGTGCACATACATACATACGTACATACATATGTACGTACGTACGTACATACATACATACATACATACATACATACATACATACATACATACATACATACATACATACATACATACATACATACATACATACATACATACATACATACATACATACATACATACATACATACATACATACATACATACATACATACATACATACATACATACATACATACATACATACATACATACATACATACATACATACATACACATGCAAAAGGGCCCACGTGAATACAGAGGCGTAAAATGCGAAGCAACATAGGAAGGCGCGCGCACGCGCGCACAAACGCGAATACACGCCCACAACTCATGCTCTCGCATCAAGGCATTTGCACATCGTCCTTTGAATAAACAGACACGCGGATGCTTAGCTCACTCATGTGCACAAGCGTGTAGCCAAGAGCGCACTCTGTAGTGTTCTCCGAACGAGTAAGAGAAGTAAATGTTCTTAGGGTGATTTCCGCACGCCGCTGCATATCGCGTGCCTCGAGGAGCGAGCAGGAAAGAAAAACGTGAGACAAAACGAGCGACTGTAATCGGGAGAAATATGGTATCGCACAGACAGGAACCCGGCGAGCCGTGCACACCGCAGCTGGTCTCGTTCCCACGCAGCGCGTGGAGCTTCTGTGCAGAACGAGTCCGGTGCGCTTGCGGTTTTTCTTTTTTTTTCTTTTTTTTCTGTGAGGTAACGAAGGAACAATGTGTGGCGTTCATTTTTGGAACTGTGAACGCCACTCCGTTGTGCCAATAGTACTGCTGTTCATTTTTTCAGTTTCACACTGTTCTTTACGCTAAGTGTTAATAGTGAGTGTTCTGTAAGATTCAGGTTTGCATGGATACAGGCAGCATCCGATACCTTTTTTTTTTAAATTCTATTTGATCTCGTTTAAGCCCGACTATGTGTGGGCTAAAAAGCGTTGGCACTCCTCTATTCTTTAGGTTATTAAAGACAGAGAGAGAGAAAAATAAATGGGTGATAGAAAATGTTCCCATCGTATCTATTGAGATGACCATCTCGTTCCAGGGCTGAGCGCGTAAATTAAGACTGTCTTTTACTTCTACATGTCGAACGGCAAGAGTAAAACCAGTCGTTAAGCATATTTGGTTGGCTGATAATAGTCGAGTAATGACTATCTGTTTGCAATGATATCATCTTTGCTATTTTACAGTCGCTTCGAAATCTACTAGTACAATAATGCTCCCTTAATTAAATTTCACGCTGCAAACAACAAAGGAAAGGCTGCACTTTCTCGGATTCTTCGACGTGAATATTGCACGTGCCACATTAAGTCTACTCACTCATTGTGCGTAAACCGTGTCTTTATATATAAAAGGAAATGCGTAGTTAGGAGGTAATAAGCCAATAATCAATAACTGTTGTCTAACTAATTTCATTACAGAACATCTTGCGGTTGACCAGCTGCAGCCGGCGAGTTAAGGCAAGTTCCCCTGGAAGAAACTTTGAAGGTGACACCACCTTTAAGGTATTTGTACCCGAAACTTGCCAACAACTACGCGGGAACTTCAGTTAATTCGGTGCTTTAATGCACAAAACCGGGTTCTGATACAGAAGTGAACGGAACGACAGATCATTTTTGCCGAAAGCTTGATGGCGCAAATCTCGAAATCCCCGCTGCTTCCGGATTTGATTCTTAGTGTCTTGCAGTCTCACCGGCTGCGGGTCATTTTCCGTAACATGTTCTTCAAGACGCCTATTTCGAAAGTAAACCAGGCAGACTTCGTTAAACGACTTCTAAAACTCTCAGGGTTCCTTATGCATTCGCCTAAGAAGATTCGAAGGCGAAAGCCGTGTTCTTTATCCTCTCACTTTATGTACTGACCCTCCCTCGCCCCCTCCAAAAGCTTTCTGCACCTAAAGTGGTTTCACACTGCCTCTAGGAGCGAAGGCATTGCACGCTTTCTCATCGGGTTTTGCATAGCCTCCGTGATCAGCCCACCTTTAACCAAGCGATGATGTCATGTGGTGTCACCACGTGACGTCATGTTATGTGACGTCACAATAAAGCCATAGTGACGTCATAATTATGTGACATTTTGTCAACCTGTGGTGATTTTGTCAACCTGGTGACGTCATAACTTGATGATGACATTTTGCGTCACTCTTGTTGAGGCCGCCGACGCCGCCGACGGTCAGTTATTGCGTTTGATGACGCATCTAAGGATTTCGCCTTCATAAGATTTATAGAAGTACACTTAACCTAACAGGCCAGATTTTTCGAAATACGCTTGTTCTGCTAGGAAACTGCGTCATTATGAAATTTTCGAAACTGATTTTTTAAACAGCTCATACACCTACTCTCACATTGATATCAGTAGCTTGCTGCAGCAAAGCACGTGCAACTCGTGAAGATCAGCATCTCAGACCTTAACATTCTCCTCACGCAGGCTTGCCATTCACTATTGCTTAAAGTAACCTCGCTTCATGGTTTTGGACGTAAAACTCCACCAATTAATAGTAGCCTCGCTTCAGTCATCTTTTTAAGTACGGAGCAATTTAAGAGGCCGGGCTGTCGTACGCTGTCATCGCTTGGCGTAACGCCGGGAAAACCACATAGCATAGCCAACTGCAGGATATTGAGCTCGCACTCGAGCCAAAGAGAAGTCTTCTTCCTCTTGTTCTTCGAGTACCTTGACGATGATATTAAATACAGACATTACTACTGTGCCTATAGGGGAACACGACGACACAAACCACATATAAAAATCGAAAGACGAAGCAAGCGAAAAATCGGAAGAGAGAGAAAGAAACGAAAAAAAAAATAGAAAGAAAAATAGCAGTAATAAATACAGAGAAAAAAGAGAAAAAAGTGGAAAGGAGAAGAAAAAAAGAGAGGACGCAAGAAAGAGAAAACCGAAGTGCAACAAGGGATTCTTGCCAGCAGCGCGCTTCCTTCAGACTTGGCACCACTGGGGAGAAGCTGCCTTGATTTTTTTTCTTCATGAATATCGCGAAACGCCACCCGCAGTGCACTCTCTAAGCAGTAAAAAAATAAAAGTAGGGAATGCTTACGTTTTCAGAACGAATCAACACCGTATTCAATTACCTTCCATTGGAACAGCGCTAACAAGAAAAAAAATATAGAGCAATCGCCATGGGAAGGAGGCAGGGGAGTGTGGGGGAGTATGCAACTGCGACATATAGAGAAAACAGGAAAGCATGTAAAGAAATAAAAGCGCTATAAACAGCGTGTTTCCGGGTAGATAATAATAAGGTAAAAGACTATGACGCCGGCAACCTGCGACCGATCAGTCATCGCTGTTTGCGACAGTGTAAGCACGGGCACAGTTTAGTTTGCAGGGGACCTCCACAAAAGCTGACAAATGTAGCGTGTACATCGAGCCGCATGCATTGGAAGTTTTCCTCCACAAGTGCTGACGCAAGTTCGCCTTTGTCAGCCCCGATTCTATTTACCAGCTTTAGAATTGGGGGCTAGGGTTTGTTAAATGAGGCAGATAAACGTTGTTGCAGTTCGTGTTATATGGAAGTAAAATGAGAAGGGCTAGGAACTGAGCCGGAACAGAAGCCTCTGGTTTGCTACAATACAATAACGGATGGTTAAGCAGCGAAAGCACAGCGCAAAGAATATCGAAGGGGAAAAAAAAAGGAAACGCCCAAAACAAAAAGGGTAAGAGACATCCGGGAGTGTAATGCTGTTTAACGGTTCGTTAGAGCATAAGAACTTGAACTGCACATTGACTGTCTTCATTGGAGGAGCATAAGCGCTGTGTTTTCGATATTGTCCAGTTCAAAAAGCGATTGGTCGTATGGGCGCGCCAGCGCTGTGCGAGGGTGTGTTCGAGGCACCGTAGACAACGGCAACGAAAAAATGGTTTGTAGATTCCTCTCTGCCACATTTGTCCGAAACAGTGATGTCGTTCCTTCAGAAGCGCTAAGCAACAACAGACTGAAAAGTTCTATTGCATAGGGGCGGAATAGTGACGATAAAGGACGAAGATGAAGGTCGGGATAGTAAAGATAAAGGAGAGGAGGAAAAGCAGTAAAGAGGCGCGTGCTCGAAAGTTGTCGCGTGACACTGGATCATGTGACACCTGGCCATGTAACAAGGGCCATGTGAAATCGCTCCGAATGATGGATTGTGGTCTAGAATATCAGTACTATGCTTATAACCATATGTTATGAGAGACATTGTCAATTTTGATTAATACGGAAACGGATGTAACGAATGAAAAATGAAGCCTTGGCCAGCATAGGATGCGATGATAATAATATCTGGGGTTTGACGCCCGAAAACCGTGATGTGATTATGAGGCACGCCATAGTGGAGGGCTTCGGAAATTTCGACCACCTGGTGTTCTTTAACATGCTCTGACATCACACACTGCACGGGCTACTAGCATTCCGTCTCCATCAAGATGCGACCGCCGCGGCCGGAAACGAACCCGCGACCATCGGGTCAGCAGCTGAGCACCGTAACCACACCACCACCGTGGTGGACAGCTTAAGATACGAAAGCTCACAGGGTCCCTCATGCAACTAAGACTCCAAGGCGAATGCCATCTTCTTTATTTTTTTCTGCCGATGTGTTGGTCCCTCCCCCACGGCGCCCTAACATTGTGACGTCACGTCTTGTGACGTCACGTCACAAGACGTGACGTCACATAATGGCGTCACTACGACATGTGACGTCGTGATGACGTCACAAATTTTGGTGTTGTGTGACGTCATGATGCACTCACAAGGAGACATCATCACGTGATGCTGGTTTTTCGCAACACTAATGTTGACGATGCCGATGATCAATTTTTGCCTTTACTGAAGCGTCTTAGGCTTTCGCCTCATTAAACGAACCTGTCGTTGTTTGTACAGGTTGTGTAGGCCGACACTTAACATGCTTACCGCGCATCGCAGTTATTTTCATGATAGCGCTTCACTGAAGCTTCCTTCAAACGTATTTCAAGAAATGCATTGGAAATGCATGGTGGTGTTTTAGAAGCTCATTTCTTCTCGTGTTACGAGACTGCTTGTTCTAGGAAAATTGTGGGCAGAGTCGAAACGAACTCACATTAAGGACGGCTTCACAGCATAAACGAGATGCCTTCGGAAGGTAAACATTCTTACCCTGTAGCTCACTGCGAGCGTATGGTGAAAATAGGAGATATGTCCTTTTTGGAAAAAAAATCTATCACCTCAGAACTTGTAGAAATCAAGTTCTGGAGAAACGAATAATGTCACGTCGAAAAGTTTTTAAAAGTAAGAGTAAGATTATTTTATTCTGATGACAGCCGCGTCGTTGCTTTTGGTCCGTGTACACGCTAACTTCAGTCGGAATAGTAGAAAAGCATTCAGGTTATTAACAACTTCTTTTAGGAAAATGACATGTGAATATTTATTAAACAGCGACGATTGTAGTCCTTCACTAGCTTACAGAATTTATATCCCGAGCTCTAACGGCAGATGTTATTACTTTCAGATAAGATATTTCATAAGCTTCACAAGTCTGCACGCTCGAAAACAAGTCATCTGTGCCACAAAAGGGGATTGCCGACAAAGAATAGAATTAACAAGAAGGGCTTCGATGGCATGATCCCAAAGAGCTCGTAATGCGTTCAAAGAGCTAATAAGTTGATTTACTAACAATTTATTGACAACTGCCTGTCAAAAACTTCAAAGGAATGACTGCAACATGGCAAGAAAGATTTGGGTGTCTCTTGCTGGCTCCCGGGTCATCTCGGATGCTCTTGTTATCGCCGAGGCTCGTGATCCCCTTATTCCACTAATATAGAAAGTCTTTTTATCCGCACACTTTCGAAATTTTGATGGAATAAAAGAAGGTTCTACGAAACAGTGACGTTGAAGAAACAGAAATAAGACGCGAACATCACGACAGTGACTGAAATAATGAACATTGTTACCTGGCTTCGAACTATGCGCGAATATTTGGTTGTTATTTTACGTACCTTGCAACCTGTAAGAACCTTAAAAGTTGAATTACCGGCTTTTAAAGCACTACGCAACATACATGCATATATACACACAGCATATTGATAAAACCGTGTGGTGGCGAAGTACCGAGAAGGTCCACAATTAATAGTAAAAGCGGAGGTAAGGTGTCAGTGGGCGGAAGATACACACATAGAAGCGTGAGTAGTTCGTTCCAGCAATGACGGAACTCGCAGGAGCTGACGTAACACCGCATTGAGCAGTCTAGGTCAGGCAAATAAGAGCAGCAGCACACGTGGCCTGTACCAGTATACTGTATACCTGTATACAAGAAATAGCAGAGTTCCAGTCGTTTTTGTGTCGTTCCTCAGTTACCCACAGGTAACTGAGGATCGAAGGAGCGTTGTGAGAAGAAGACGACGGTCAGGACTATCAGGTTATCGACTTCGCTAACTGAAAGTGCCATTCTTCGAAGTGAACACGTGCGTAGAGGTGTCTGTAGTCTAGTTGGTGGGGGTTCGTGCCTCTCAATCGAGTCAATCGTGTAGGCATCTGCTAGTCGGTTATCGGAAGCAGCAAAGACACGGTAAAGACGGAGTCGGTTGATTCAGTGCGCCCACAGTCAGTAGTGGGCAAGATATATATATATAGTGACGCCGCGAGCAACACGCACCTCAGTTTAGGCTCGCTGACCCCTGTGGACTTACGCAAGACGTGGAAAAACACTAATCTGTAAACCGTAACGCGTGCACTGTACAGCAGCAGACAACTGGAAAATAAAAAAAAAGGAATTAACAGCAATGGCTAGTGATAACGGACCTTGTATTTCATGTTTGTTTTCGTTGCTTTTGATGTACTGTGCACAGCGTATTGAAGACAACCGAGTAGGATTACTCCTGCAGGCGCAGCTCTCAGTTGCGCCTACATGCATACTTTCAAGGCGAAAGCCTCAGATGCCACATCAAACGCGAGAAGTAACCGTCAGCGTCGGCGTGAACGCCAGTGGTGGGAAAAAAATCGTCGAGTGATAACGTCACCCGATAACTTCACAGATCACCAAAACATGGGACGTTGACATGACGTCAGAATGACGTCACATAATGCGACGTCACGTGATGACGTCATTATCTGACATCGTCGCTTGGTCGGAGGTGTGCCGATCACGGAAGTAATGAGAAACTAGGAGAGGTGTAAACTGGACAAATGGAGAAAGGCAGGCTAGTTGGTACACAACTAAAACGTGGAAAAAACAGCGCAAGCACACGACGATGGAAGGTGGCACGTGAACGGGCGCTGAAAGGTGCAGATACATTGCAATGCCTCCAATCTCGGAGGCAGTGAAAAACAAAAACAACGTGACTAAGGCCGGGATGCCCCCGATGCGGCATTCCGCGATGCAACTTCCAACACATGCTGTGGCAATGCCCCGATTTGCGCGCGGACGACGGGTCTCCAACCACAGAAAAGGACTGGGACACACTCCTCACAAGTCCCCACGAGGACGACCAACTTCGGGCCGTCCAGAGAGCTCACGACCTGACCGTCGAGTTTCAACTCCCGGTCCCGTCGTGGGCGCGGCCCGCAGACGAGGCCCGTTAGGGGGTCATCGCCTTTTCAGGACCAAATAAAGTTATTCAGTCAGTCAGGGGCAGAAAGCTTTCGGGGGGGAGGGCGGTAGGTGATCAATACGATAAACTGAGACAAAAAAAGGGTGCCTTTCGCCTTAGGCGAATACAAAAGGAACCTTGTGACTTCTTTAGTTGAAGTCTAGGATTGACGAAGTAAATGAAAGTGGAAATGGACAAAATACAACTTGCCTAGAGTGGAACTCTGAACTCGCAGCCCTTACATTATGCATTCGCTGTGCGGGCGCGTGTGCGTGTATGCACGCGTGCGTATGGGTGGCTGCTGACCTAAACACTCTTCTTCTAGAGGTAACGGTATCATCTCGTTGTAGGCAAAAACAGACAAAAACAATTATGGCAGCATCGCACTAGTGGTGCCAAGCCTGAAGGAGCGGGGGGAGCTGGGCGACCTTCCTTGCTTCTCTTCATTATCTATCTTTTTTCTCTTTCTCTCTGTTTCTTGTATGTTTTCTTTCTTTCTTTCTTTCTTTCTTTCTTTCTTTCTTTCTTTCTTTCTTTCTTTCTTTCTTTCTTTCTTTCTTTCTTTCTTTCTTTCTTTCTTTCTTTCTTTCTTTCTTTCTTTCTTTCTCCCTCTCTGTCTATTTCTATCCCTATTTCTTTGTTTCTCTCTATTTTTCCCTTCACTTTTCTTTCTATCGTTTTGTGTGTGTGTGTGTCTCTCTCTTTCTATCTGTCTTTTTCTCTGTCTTCTATCCCTTTCTTTTTCTCTCTTTTTCACGTGTTCGTTTCGTCCGCCTCGGTGGATCAGTGGCTAGGGTGCGCGGCTGCTGACCCGAAGGTCGCGGGTTCGATCCCGGCCGCGGCGGTCGCATTTCGATGGAGGCGAAATGGTAGAGGTCCGTGTACTGTGCGATGTCAGTGCACGTTAAAGAACACCAGATGGTCAAAATTTCCGTAGCCCTCCACTACGGCGTCTCTCATAATCATATCGGGGTTTTGGGACGTAAAACCCCACATATTATTATTATTATCACGTGTTCGTTTGACACTCGCAAGTGCTGTAGACGGTAGTGGGGCTTGTCCAATTCCTGTGGCGCTTACCCACCTTAGACGTTGTGCACGACGGACCACAAGTTACTGAAAGCTTAAACAGCTTTACTGTGAAGCTTTACTGTCTGAGAGCTTTACTGTCTAACAAAGAAAAAACGAGCCCTAAAAATTTCCTTTCTTAACCGTAAAGAGAATGAAGACAGCGCATGCCTGTTCACGATGACATCTTTTACGACGGAGTAGAAGTTACTAATAGCTTCAAGAGCTTCGCTGTTGAACATATAGCTACGTGAAGGTAGCAAGATAGAACTAGGAAGGACATCTTCCAACTAGACCTGTGCGCCGGACCCAAAATTGCCGGCGGCGGCGCGCCGGTGTTTCCTCCTCCGGCGGCGGCGCGTCACCGGCGCGGGGTTCATCAGATCGGCGGCGGCGCGGCGCGCAGGGGAGGGGGGGGGGGGAGGATAGATTGAAGATTCAAGAGTTGATAGACATAGAAAATTGACCCTTGATTTTTCAAAAAACACTGTTTTCCCAAAAGGGTGAAGCAGTGAATGCGATAGCAACGTGTCTTAACGTTATTATAACCAACTAAGGCTAGCAGCCAACTCTTTTTCATCCGATTTCGCGAAGCTGAAAAGCGCTGTTGTATGGGAATACAGCCGCTCCAGGGAAAAAGCCGACAGATCCCACGCACTGTGGGAATCGATGTAATGTGAAGCAGCCAGGCAGGAGCAAATCATGCTTTACATAATTTACATGTCATGTTTTATATCGAGGACCTGCCATTTATTTATGTTCGTCATACAGTCACATCGCGCAATACCAATTTTGGTGCATATCAAGCTAGCGAACTGGACACAAGCGCACCACGAGCGTGGCACGTAAATGGCGTTGTAGATGACATGCATGCCAAGATTTTCACATCACTACCTGCCACTTATGTTCGTTATACAGTCATGTCAATCAATACCAAATTTGGTGTATATAAAGCTAACGAAACGGCCGCGAGCGCGCCATGAGCGTGGCATGCAAATGTTTGCCATACATTCATGTCACTCAATACCAAATTTAGTGTATATCAAGCTAACCAAACAGCCGCGAGCGCGCCATGGGCGTGGCATGGAAGTCATGTCACACATGACAAGTCATGATTTCCATATTACCACTTGTCATTTATGTTCTTCATACAGTCACGCCACTCAATACCAAGTTTGGTGTATATCAAGCTAACGAAACGGCCGCGAGCGCGCCATGAGCGTGGCATGTAAATCATGTTGTGCATGACATGCACGTCATTATTTGCATATTACCACCTGTCATTTATGTTCGTCATACAGTCACGTCACTCAATCCCAAATTCGGTGTATATGAAGCTAACGAAACGGCCGCGAGCGCGCCATGAGCGTGGCATGTAAATCATACTTTTCATGACAAGTTAGTCATGATTTCCATGATACCACCAGCTATTTATGGTCGTCATACAGTCATGTTATGCCATACGAAATTTGGTATAAATTCCATTAACGATACGGCCAGGAGAGCACAAAGTAGTAGGCGGCTAGATAGATAGCTAGATAGATACGCTCAAAGTCGTCGAAGTTCGCTAAGAAATGCTTCGCATTTAGAAGGTGCGTTAACCCATCAATATATATTACTTATCTATTTTATTTATCTATGTACAATGTAGTAGTAGGCCCATGACTCCTCGAATATGCTATCTAGAGAGCTGGGTCGTCGCCCTATAAGGCTCTAGGACGCCCCAGCGTTGAGGTCGGGCAATACTATTGAGACTTCTGGAGGAGAGAAAAATGCAACTTCCGGGGAGCTATTCACGATGTGTCTATCTAAAGGAGATGTCCACAGACCATTTCGGCAGAGCGCATTCGCTTACTCAAAAGGTGAGCCGGTATGTTTGCTCTTGACCACGTCGATGGACCGTACCTGCCAGCACATTCCCAGCGTAAGAAGAAAGTGGACGAAATTTACAGAAACAGGAACTTGTAAAGTCTGAACTTGCATATGAGAGTGTTCCAGATGTTTGAAAACGATGCAGAGAATGCGTACCCAGCTTCACAGGTGCACTAGACGGGCGGCCGCATTAACCCTTTGGCGACCATTGACGAATGTAGTCATCATGAGATTTTCTTACAGTATACGGCCGATGACCACACTCTAGGAAATGATCGAGTAAAAAGGGTGTCTTTTTGTCCCACAACAATAATCGTCATCTATCTTGCGTTCTTTTGCTTGCCTTATCGTTGCGCGCCCGACAGTTTCAGGTCAGTAACGACATGCGCGTTATCAGCGTGACATGGCATTCTTGATAGGAATGTGGCCAGCGCCGAGTTTTCAAGAAAGAAAGCGCAAGCAATCCTGATGACGATTATTTTTGTGGAACAAAAAGACACCATTTTTACTCGATCATTTTTTAGAGTGCACTATACTCGTCCTCAACAAAAATTGGTTCCATGCGGAACCAATGACGCCTGTATCCGCTGTAGTTGTGCTTGTCGATGCAAGATGGTCCCACTTCTCCATGTTTTTTCAATAGAGTTTATTCTTCCTCCTTCTCCCGTGTCTCACGTTTCATTTCATTGCCGCCTCTGATACCGCGCATGCGGTATTTTTGTACGCTATTAGAAAAAAAAATCGTTATTTCATTAAAATAATAGAACCAATTGATTCAGAAAAAAAAAAAAGCTCTACAAAGTGAGCGAAACAAATTTTCGGTCGTTTTGGCAAGTTTTTTTTTTTTTACGGTCGCGAAGGGTTAAACCTAATTCGATGGCTTGCGCACCTTTATCCCTTCCCCCCACTGCAGGGTAGCAAACCGGACGTGGGTCTGGTTAATCTCCCTGCCTTTCCTTGCATCTCGCTCTCTACGCGATCAGAATTTGTGCACGGCCTCCGAGATGTACGCCCAAAAGTGGATGTCTGGGGGCTGCGTTCGTTGCGTTGAAGCGCATTCCGTTCCTTCATTAGTGTCAAAAGTTGGTAAAACTTCGCAACATCAAATTGACGTTGCGGACGAAGAACCGGAAACAGGGGGGCGAGATCACCGCCGAACTCCAGCCAATCAGCTGCGGCCGAAATGGATAGTCCACTATGGGTACACATCGAGAACTCTCCAGCCACAAAAAAAATAAATAAAAATAAAGAAAATAAATAAATAATACATAATTAAAATAAAATAAAAAAAACAGGAGCATGCTGGGAACTATGACCAGAGCATGGAGCACGAGGGGGGAGTGGCATCAACGAAGGTTTGTTTGTGGACATGAGACGCGCAAGCTCGCGAATTTTCGTTTTTGACCCATCGGTTCAACAAGAAAAAGGAAAACAAGAGCATGATGGGAATCGTGACACAAGCCCGAAGAGGTAGCGGCTTCAGAGGAGGCTGGCTTATAGATGCTAGGCCCGCTCACTCCTTTTTTTTCTCCTCTATGATTTAAGCGCATTCCGTTCCTCTAATTTCAGTGGAGAGTTATGAAAACTTGGTGGCGTCAAAATGGCGTTGAACACGATGATCGGAAAGAGAGGCCGCGCTACTGGTCGTGCTCCCACCAATGAGCGGCGGCTGAAATAGAGAGTCCATTACATGGACACATCAAAAAGAGCTCCCCCGGTGACGTACTTTATGCCCAGATTCCCCATTCGGGTTAAAATAAAGGACTAACGGCGGCGCGCCGCAAATATTGAGCGGCGGCGGCGGCGGCGTGGTCACTTTCGGAATCTCGGCGGCGGCGTGAGCGGCGTGAGTAAAAACAGGCGGCGGCGGCGGCGCGGCGCGGTGGCGCACAGCTCTACTTCCAACTCGCCTTTCTTTTTTTAATTGATTTTCTTCGATGTGAAAAAAAAAAAACATATGTTCTTTCGTGCCCAGTGTATAGGCTTTATTCGAGTTACGTCAGCAGCTATCGAGAAGCGGTGTACGGACATGGAGTGCTCAAAAGTGCTCCACCACTCTCTTAAGAAAAAAGTTAAAAAAGAAAGCTGGTGCACATCGCATGAAAAACTGGCCGGCACTACGGTGTGACGACAAATAAAAACGAATAGCAGTTTTGAGAAAAGTCTTTTTGCCGGTTTCACTGTCTTCGATCGTCTTGGGAGATCAGGCTCCTCACCTGAGCTCTGAGACCAAAAAAAAAAAAAAACTAAGTGGCAGAAAAACGTGAGAAGAGAGCAGAGAAGCCCACCAGGTTGCCTATACGGTTGGAACCTTGCTCAGATAGCACGGCCCCATAGCGCGGCCACTCCGCAGCGATGACAGAACAAACCGACGGTGAATCCCTGCTTAGGCTCCCGCGTGGGATGTGGGATGTTTCCAGGAGCTTCCCTAGCAGCTGAATCCCACCAGATTGCGATTACGCGGAGCGTACGCTTTTTTTTCCGCCCTTTTCTCCCATTTTCTCCCACGCTCCCAAACCCATTCAATCCATTCACCCGTAAAACGTGACCCATCTAAAGTTTCCTATCGGCTCGCGATTGTTTTTCATGGCTGCCTCTGCTCTTTACAGGTTTATTGTATAAGAAGTTCAGCGCCTGAGGGTAACACGCGCCATTTTCCTTTTACTACGCTTATGGTTTCTCTGGAATCAGAATGCGAAATCGATAGCAGCTGTCGCCACACAACGCCTGGGGCCCGTACCAAATATACGTCATGGACCAGTCGGAACAGCGTGCCCCGTTTTGTTGCTTTAACTTTGTTAAAAAGAATGAGCGATACGTATCTACTGCCTAAAGGAATACATTTATTTCTGGGACACACTGTTTCCAGTTTACCAGTGTGGTTTTCTGGGCCAGTGGGTACATGAGGATGAAGTGAAGAATTCCAGTACATTACCTACCAACCGGGCCTTAACACGTCAACTACCATGTAGTGCACGTGTAAAGGCCCGGTTAAACAGAAAAAAAAAAAAAAGGGGGGGGGGGGAGAAGCTTGTTAGATTGTTTGTTTGCATGATTACTGTTGTCGGTTCTTTACGTATGCGTGTAGGTGTTTACGAAATATCTGCTTTTAATGAACTTCCCTTGTAAGTCCAGCGATTGTTCTGTGCTTCTCTCTTCTTGCGCTCGCGTCATAACTTGCTGAAAACGTTCACTTTGTCACTATTTCCAGATTTGGCGATAGTGTTATCGATGTCGATGATGACGGTGATGGTGGGTAATACTGATCATAGGTATGTATCGAATTATTAGGCCTTTAAATTAACGGGAGTGCAACAAACATACATACGGGAGTAAGGTTAGGGTGGCCTTCTACGTTTTCAGATATTGGAGTGGCATGCCCGTAAGGACGATGAAAATAATATTCACAAATCGTTTTATTTGAATTACACGCTCCGGAAGTTTTTCGACACCCGCATGCTTGTTCAAGGTAATCGCGCGTAAGAGGGAAACAGAGACGTCTCGTTCCCGCATCGTCCGCATTATAGGGGTAGAACACGAAAAAAAATGAATAGGGGCGGGCCTGTAACTCTAATAGAATATGCCGTTCTCTAGAGGTTCGAAAAAAATTCTTCATTTAAACAGTTTGTTTTTGGGTCACACCCATGCTAAAGTAATTGAAGTGCGTTCTTTGAAGTCCTAGATTCTGTTCTCATCTCTTTGTCCATGTCTACATCAGTATGAAGGAAGAAGGCGGTCGGTATTGCGTGCACTTTTTCTCGTCCAACGTCGTCATGGGGGAAAAGGCTTGACACCGGATTCTGTCTCCTCCCCCTCCATGCCTGTATTCTTTCCCTCTTATTTCTCTCTCTCTTTTTTTAATACAGTATATATATTCTTTCGGGCAGTTCACGTGTATTTGAGTGTTCTATTGCTTTCTATGCTCGTGAACTTTAGGAATAGTGAGGAGACAGAGAGATACGAATGAAGGCAAGGATGAGAGGTTAACTTGAAGCAGAACTTATGGTTAGCTACCTTACACATGGAGAAGAGGAAGGGAAGATGGGAAGAAGAGTGGAGACTGAAATCGCGCGCGAAAAGAAGAGACACGCAGGTCTCTGTAGATATTAAAAAAAGAAAAGGAAAAAAAGGTGGCGGACATGCTGAAACTGCTGAGCCACCATTTTAAGAAAGCCAACTTGGATTATAAGTCCCTTGACAAAAGAAGTAGTCCAGTCCTCACTGATACCGACGAAGTTCTCCTCTCAAAACGTCAAGTCCTGCACAGTGTTGCCGAAAATGTTGCTTTCGCATTAAGACCTTCAGATTTGTCCGATGCGAAGTTCTCGCCTTCGATCTCAACCGGCGGCGAGTTTACTTAATCTCCTAATTACTGCGTCTAAATTAAAAAAAGTAAACTTCACATGTCATTTGCAGGAATTCATTAGAACTTTTCACGTCATTAGCTTGTGTCCAACTACGACAACAGCAACAATAACAACAACAACAATAGTAATAATAATAATAATAAACCTTACTTTTCATTCATTCATTCCCTGGTTAATACTTTGAAGCAGATAACAGAACAACCTCATTGCGGACGCTGAAAAGTCCTTTACGCGCATTCTCGCATGACAGCGCATTGTCTTCCAGCAGTGGCGAGTATTTCAGCAGTTAAGTGGCCGCCGTGGGCACTTTTCAGAGACGAACTGAAAGGGCACACACAGTGGACGACGAGCTTTCAAGAAAATGCACTGAAGCGCGGGGAAAAGCGATGAAACTGTAAAAGAAGGAAAGGAAAAAGATAGAAAAACAAACGGAGAGTTGGAACGCATGAGAGGGAAAGAGAGAAAGACCGCGTAGCGTGGAGGGCGCCTGCCTTCGAGCTGTAAATTTAGACGGCTCGGCGGAGCGTGAAGCGGCTGTCACGAATCGCGTCTCCTGGCCTGAGTGCCGAATAATCGATCCGGCTGCTCGCCGCTGCGCCCGACACACCCTCTCGGCAGGAAGGCGTGCCCTTACGTGGTCAAATCGAAGTTAACTGCCCTCTTTTGCAGCGGCATATATTGGCGAGCCTGTTCGTTTTTTCCTCCTTCTTCTGGCTGGCTCATGAGTGATGAGCGCGAAATTCACTGGCGTCGAGCCCAGGATGTGCAATTATGTGGATACACTGCATCGTTGCGAACCAGCGTTCTCTTCTTTCTAGTAAAACTGTACGTAAGGTCAATCGAAAGTTGAAGGGGTAATTGTAGTACATAGCTGGAAGCGCTCTTAGAGTGACGCGGCGTGCGCTAATAGATGCTGGGCATGTGATCTTCTTTAAAGAATAGTTGGTTCATGTCTCCTTTTAGCAATAAGGGAGTTGGTTGACCCTGTACTGACTAGGACTAACATTATTGTGTTCTTAAACATGTTACAATTATTTTCATAGAATTATCCGAGAATGTCCGTCTCGAAGCTCTTCCGTACATCTAGCTACACTCTCAGTACGGTCCTGGATAATAGCCTCGATATAGGCGGCATCCTTCGACGTACTGTTTATTATCACGGCTATGGACAGCCCAGCGAAGAGAAGTATACGTTACTCTCTTCAGGCGGCCTCGAACTTGAGGAGTGCCGCCTATAAACTATCGCAGTAAGCGGCCGAAGTCCGCATACGGCCCCGCAGGCCGATCCGCGTGCGAGTTGAGCCGTTGAGCGTCAGGGCGGCGGGGAACAAGCGTCGGAAACAACTGCACCACGCATGCGCTTGAACGAAAAAAAAAAGAAAGAAGAATTGAGACGCGCGCTCCGCGCTCGCCCGGCGCGCGTGCGTGAAGGAAAAAAAAAAAAAAAAACGACAGACGAGCACCGCGGAAGCTGAGAACTTTCGTGTTCGCCGCGCGGCCGCTCCATCACGTGACGTGCAGGCGACAGAGCTTTGAGGCCGGTAACCGTCACCTGTTTGTCAACGTACTTGGAAAGCGCTAAACTGCGTCGGCTGCGCGCTTTGCGCCTGCCGCTGGGTGATATGTTTTCATCAATGGATATGAAAGGTGTGTATCGAGGGCAATGTAACGCGCCGCAATGTGAGTGCGATGGATTTTGCCGCGCCGGGAACAATGAGCCTGCCGCACCATACCAGGCTGGTTGGTGCGCGTACTGCGGGCACAGTCCAGTACAACATGCTCGAATTGGTAAGTAGCCTTTTTGTTTTCTTTGATGGTGTCGTGATATCTGCTGATGCATGTGCAGGATCCAATTTTGCTGAGCGAACGAAAAAAAAAAGAAAAATAGGAGGAGGGTGGGCACACTTCGCCCGATATATATATACATTGATCGTGTTATACTTGCGAGAGAACATTAAGCGCAGCAGTAACTACTCCCGAATTTACATGCTTTGTGTGTAATCTTCGTTACATCCCATTGTAGATGCGCTTTTTCGCGGAATACAATGCTTCTTATGTTATCATGTGTACACATTACGTTGTGACAAATTTGTTTTCAATTTACTCAGTTCATGGCTCGCATTTGTTTCGTGACTTAATTGTGGCATGCCAGCTTGCGTAACTTTTCAACATCTGGAACCGCGTACGTTTTTCAGGGTCGAGATCTACGCAGGACGTGTTCTTCATGCCGCCCGATGTGCCACCCAGTCAACCGCACGAAGCGATTGAAACACTTTCCAGTGCTTACGGCACACTTTATTTAGGATATCATACATCTCCCTGCATTTGGGCAAGCCCCAGTGTTACTGTTTTGATTCCAATAAAAGACGACAAACAACATTTGTTTTATCAGTTATCGAGTTATGACATTTGTCACGCATTAAAAAGAAAGTACTTGTGCATGCAAAACAGATTCCTGAAACACTGGCCTATCAATATCAATGCTCGTGTTCTACAAAACAAGTTGAACAGATGATTTTTGGAAAACAATGCACAAAAGGAATAAACGGAAGGCAGTGAGACAGAGAGTGATCCACATTGATTGAAAATTGGTGGGTTGAACTTTTATTAATGGTTCTGTAATTGCATGGTGAACTCGAAAATCGAGTGCAGGTGTACCAGGCAGCAGGAGATCATATGCCACCGACTTTTTTTTCAGTTTTGAATATCTGCTACAGTCCTCGTATTCTAGCATGGCATTTGTAACGTTGAACCACGATCAAGCCAACCTGTGTACTGCTGTGGCAATGTATCAGTTATAATATATCCTCATTTTCTGAAAATCAGCTGTTTTATTGAGGCATGCAGCAACAATATTTCAAGTTCGTTCTGCACCCCAACTACACGCGGACGTTCGCGAAAGAGACGTGCAAAAGCATCGACTATTTATTTGGAGGGAAACTTGTCCGTGGCAAATTTGTGTACGTCATACTTGATCTTGGCGCACGTTTCGACATTCACTTGAACAGCGGTGTGATGCTGAGTAAAGGTAAGAGTAGCTAGTTCCCATATATAAGATAAGTTAAAGACTGAAGATGAGTAAAAACCACTGTGTCGCGCGAAATAGCGCGCATAAGTGGTAATTGCTGAAACAGATGATCGTCGAACTGCTAAAAAGGTGCTGCTGACCCAACGTGCGGCTAGCGACGGTTCACGCGCACTAAGTGCAAATGTTAGTGTAGGCACTTTAAAATACCCATTCAAGCATTAACGTGCCAAAGCAGATTAACGTTACACGAACAGCTGAGAACGGGCTGCTGTCACTGACACGCGTGTACGTCGCGGCATAAATAACGGAAATTGCTCGCAGCACACGCATATGGGAAAAATGTACGTGGGTTCCGAGATCTGAGGATATCCTCGTCACGCTGGTTTACATTCGCGAATTTTCGGTGAGCGAAACAACCGCTGTTCACGGAGAAGCTTTAACGACACACGGACACACGTTAATCGTTCTTGCGGCACGGCGAATTACGAACCGAAGTCGGAGGTGCTTCTTACCGCGTTTGTCTGGAGTTCATGAAGCCCCGCAAACTATTTGCTGACCTAATGCGCCCTCAAACACATGCACATGGCACAAAAACAGAAGTTCAACGTCGCGCCGACTGTTTGCAAACGGCATGGTAGATATATACCCCCGCAAAAAAAAACGAGCATACTTGCGGTGGCGCTGTGGTGCAATGGGTAAGTTATCTGCTTTCAGTGCACGCGGCCCCGAGTTCGATTCCAGTGCTGTGCGTAATTTGCATGTTGTTGTCGCAGATGTTGATGATTGTGATACTGTTCATTTTCTAATTACCCGTAGTGATAATTACAACCGTCAAACTGGCGAGAAAACGGTTGACAGCGTCAAAAAATAACTTTTTTTTCTCGCAACCGCATCAGGGCCGCCTACAGACAGGCCGCGTACAGGGCCGTCACGCGTAACCGCAGGCCGTGCCTAGCCAGGAAAAATTTGACTTAAAATCCCGTCTAAGCGTCGCCACGGCTATTCTGAAGGCCACTTAGAATAGCGCCGCTTCTTCTGGGACACGGCTACGGAGCCGCGTAACGAACTGACTAGATGCGGCCATAATTTGACCGGATTTCCTGCCTGTAGGCGTGTATTCTAGCCGGGATTTGACTGAGAGTGTACCGTCCACTGGAATTCTTTCACTTTGATAATATTTGTCTCTGCAAAAGCGTGGTACGCCTTTCTCGCTTGCTAACTATCGCATATGGCTTGGAGAGTTAAATTGCATGTATAACGCTTGGTTAATTAAGAGAGAGAGAACAACTTTATTTAGAACGCCTGCAGAGACGATTAGGCTCCCTCCACGCAGGGAGGACGAGCTTTCATCGCGACGCGGCCATTAGGAAATTAAAGTTAGCTGTGCGAGGGAAAGCCGTGCTCAAATTGCCTCGTCGGTGAATGGGTAGGGCAGGAACTGAGAATAGACTCTGCGTAGATTACGAAAATGAACGAAGCTGTGGTCTAGAGGATAAGATTCTTCGCGAACAAATAACAAATAAATGCGTCGCGTAAAACGTTAGACGATTGGCGTTTTAATCTGAGCGTTTCGTTGATCATTTCATTCAAAATTCAAAACCATATTTCTCAAAAGGACTGAATACACACAAATGCCGACACGGCTATTTCTCCCGCGTTTCGAAGGGGCCAAGTGGTAAAACCTGCGCATGGAATTTGTAACAAGAGCAAACAAATTCCCCATTTCCCGCTAAAGGGAACCATGTGTGGATGCGAAGCAGCGGGCAGATAATTAGCTTGAGCGGGAGGAACGTCGCCGCTCTCATTTCACGGCAGCGGTCCGGGCGCTCATCGCGGCGCTGCACAGGAGAGAGAATGAGGCGCGCACGCTCCGTCATTTTCATACCGCGGAACTACTGTGGCGCCCCCAGCGGAGTATGCAGCTGTCACACCACCTGTCGTGCGCGCCGCTCCGTAGAGGATTCCTAGAGGAAAGGACGGCGGGGACCGTAGGAGAGGATAGGGGGAGGGGACGCGCACGCGCTGTGGGGGGTGTGGGACGCGGGGGGCCGCTCCGTAGAGTAGAGGATTCCTAGAGGAGAGAGAGGTGAGCGTAGGAGAGAGAGGGGGAGGGGACGCTGATGCGCTTGGGGGTGTGGGACGCAGGACGGACTAAGCCCCCTCCAAACACATGCAAGCAAGATCAAGGAATGGGGTCAACCTGGGCGACAGACACCACCTGCCCAGCCATTGCTAAGCAGCCTCTCTGTGCTCTCGGCCATGACTCTGATGACCGTCGTAGTGGTTGACGGCCTTCATATTACTACAGTGTTCTGGTTCGCATAATGGGTGCTTCCCTACTTCATGAAAGTGGCCGGACGCAGGACGGGGGCCGCGGGAGGGACGGACAGAGCCCCGAGCATAAAATGCTTCGCATCTAAAACTATTCAAACTGTGTGCGCACCTGAAAGAAAACGAATGAGAATTCTTGATGGTGTCAGGAGAAACACGGGTTTTAATGAACGAAGCACCAGAATGAAACACGACGCACACGGACTTTCATGGATGGCGATATCGAAAATAACAGAAAAAAGAAAGACGACACACAGATCGGCAGGAAGCGTTCGCATTTACTGATTGTTTCTCTGCAAATTGCCTTCGGCCGTTACCAGCTGCATTCGGAGCAGCGAAAGCTGTTAAAAAACATTTGTTATCGGTGCGCTCTCGCATTGAAATGGAGATGTCAAAGCTAGGCGCTGTAGAAAACTCATTGCCGGCATTCCATTTCACTCGCCTTTTTATTCCTACAACCTTTGCCTCATCTTTTTTTTTTTTTTTTTTGTTCTGCTGTATTGGGTGTTATATTTTTTATTTGAACTTTCTACCATCCTCGTCGTAATTTGGAAAGTTCTCTCATTTCCATAATTGGAAAATATCTCCTGTGCCGAGTATAAGAGAGGGAGAGGGGTGCTGATGGTGTGAAAAAATTCCAGAGAGAAATTGAACGCGCTGATAGCCCTTCCCACAGACGCAATCTATTCAGCGGAATGCTAGGCTTTCGTATGTACAAGGGAAAAATATAAAAAATTATATAAATAATTAGGAATGTCGTGGGCGAAACCATGTCAAATGTCTTGTGCGGTAAAACGAAAATGCAAATTTGCCGTATCATTTTAGGAAGGGATCCTCTTTCCTCCAATCACTTCCTTTGCTTTTACTTTTCATTTCGTAAACTGAATTGTCCTTTTTAGTTTCTTTTCAAGTGAACTTCTGACGGCCCTCAGCTGCTTTATGTCCAGTTGCTCCTCTGTCTCCATTATTTAAGGACCATATCTTTACCAGTATTTTACATACCTGAAATCTTTCTGCTGACCTTATTTCGTCGGCTTTTGTGTGACGGAATTCATTTTAATATGGAACCTAATCACTTATTCAACCTAATTGCTTTGGAGTGACGATTTGATACCTTGTCCTTGTCCTTCACTGCACTGGAGGTGAACTGTCCTATGATACTGTCAATTTAATATTTATGTGACAAACTCAATATCCACGTGCAGGCTGCTAGAAGCATATAATTATTTTTTTTGGTCCTGTCTATATTGCCCATGCAAGGAGTTTTCACAGCTCGAGATAAAACGAGTGGCCACAAGAAACTATCCTCATCATGAACTGCTATGTGCCACAGAAATAGACCGAATCCCAATACTCCCCACTGGTACACTAAAAATGAAGAATGCAACAGATGGGCGGCACAACCCAATTAATATTTCTAGGCAGACGTAACGAGTAATTGAGAAATGCTTTAAAGGAGCACTGACACAAAATTTCGAAGGCGAGATAATGAGTGAGATAGATTTATGTGGAGACATAGACAACGCCTACGAAATATCAAGGGCAAATATAGCCTAGAACATATTTAAAATCAATTTCAAAGTGCATGCCGCACGACTGAGCGAGATGCGAGCCCCTCGCGACGCCGACATCAACGCGGTAGCAATGTAAACAAACTACGTCACGATTTTGTGTTGGCTGGTTGTTGGTTGTGCCCTTGCGCTACCTGCGATTTCTTCCTCCGTGCCTGCGGCACCCGCTCGCGCCCGCTCTCGCGCGCGCCGCCTACGTCACAGTTCTGCGTGGTCACGTGGCCAGCTGCGTTTATCTTGCTACCGGAACTGCTCCTGACTAGCTCGGTGCTCTTTGAAACCGAAACTGTGACTGGGCGCTCTAAAAACGTCTGTAAATAACTAACCGTCGTGCACTCGCGCAAACGAGGTTTCCAGCCGTGATAAGTGGGTCGTAAGCTACCTATTGCAACAAAAAAAACAAGGTGCAAAATTTTTGTGTCAGTGCTCCTTTAATGAACTATTGGGAGAGCGTCGTACCCACTCCGCTTTGCAGGCATGCTAGCAGAGGATAGCCTTGTATAATATGGTATAGCTAGTGAACGGGAAAGGGAAGGGATAGGGAGGATGAGAGAAACGAGGAGGGGACAGAGTGAAGCATAGAATGAAAGAGAAAAATATGAAAGAAAGACAGAAGAAGAAAGGAGAGAAAGACAGGAAAGAAAAAAAAACAGAAAGAGAGCAAGACAGAATATCGAGGAATGAGAGAAAGAACCAAAGAGAGAGAAAGAGGGGAAGTAACCGGTGTTAGCCAGAATACTTGAGGGTCGACCAGCGTCACTGTGCCAAGCTTTGCGCCGCTTTGTGCAAACTTCCCAAATTTTATTTGTGAGTATTAACGCTCTGGCTCTTCACGCTGCCTCTGTCGTCGCCCTTTTCAGATTTGCGTGTTGTTACATGAGTCGCAGTGAACCAACTAGTCCAGCAGGCAACCATTCTTGAGTTGTCGATGTGACTCTATCTCTTCCATGTTCCCTTCACAGCTGAAATAAAGTTACTTTAATCGCGGCACTACAAGCTCATGATTTCTTGTTGCGCTGCGCATGACGAGACGAGGACAGGTAGTGCGCCTGTCCGTCATCCGCAGCTCAACAAGAAAATCATGAGCCACCACGAACTAGCCAAATTCATAGCTCTAATAAACTACGAGCTCTTGGTTTTCTTCGTGAAGTTCATTTTCAGACGCGACCTGTGCGTCATTTGTGACACTGAGATACCTTACTGGGGATAGCTGCTGATATGCAGTCACTGAACTGGTTCGAACCGGCTCATAGATGTGGTGTCGGTCTTTCGTCGAGCCGACGTAAAAGGTGGTCTCATATACATATGCGGCGCAGAGAAAGAAAGAACATAAATAACACTTAGGGGACAAACGCCATTGGCAAAGAAATAGAAAGGAGTTTCCGCCTGTGAATCTCCGGAAGGTGTTCGCGGTCGCATGGATTGTGTGTTGGCGGTCATAGATTGATCGCTTGGTTCACCGGACGTGTTGAAGCGTTAGACGTAGTTTGTCATGCGTTCCGTGCTCCCTCGTGCGTCAGTACGTGCTCCCAGTTCTTTATTGTGGAAAGACATGGAAACAGCCTGTCAAGTCACTTCTGCATCCGTGTCGCAAATAGTGATGCTGCGTAGTCTTAATAATTTCTGGGGTATGACGCTTCAAAACCACGATATATCCTTATGGGGGACACCGGAATAATTTAGACCAGGTGATGTTTTTAATGTGCTTTTCAGAGTAAGCACACGGGTGTTATTAAACTCAGTTCTCACCAAAACGCGACCGTCGTGGCTGGGATTCGAAACCGTCGCCTGAAGCTTAGCAGCGAGATGCTTAGTCTTGCGTTTGAGCTTAGGCAAGCGTAATGAATGTAACGGCAGCAAGAGATAAAAAAAAATTTAATGCTTCCTGTGTGTACTCCTGTGAAGACATTCACGAAAGATTCGCTTAATGATGGCACCAAAAATACAAAAAGTGTGGAGTTCGTTGAAAAAACCTGTATTAATGCTAACATTAGGCAACTAACCAGCGTTCTGTACTTGTGGGATTCTAATTAAGACTGTCGTGAAACTTGCGCGACTTGAACCGAACTTCGTGCGAATATTTATAGTTGGTAAAAAAGGAAGCCCACTTAAGAAAGTTGAAGTGCCCACCTAGTAAAATATTCAAGCGTCAAAGGCGACTTTGAGCGCACTTAAAGGGGACCTCGCGGGGAGAAGTGCCCGGCCGTCCTTAACGTAATGAAACCTGACTTTTGTGTGCCCGAGTAATTTGAGCTTGCTTTCACTGAAGTCATCCTCGGTTTCAGATCTGGCTGCACACTGAGGGGCGCTTTCTTTCTCAGATGCTTCTCTCGTTTCTTCGTGATCTCTTTATCCTGGATCAGTGTTGCGTGAAGTTTTCGTTCATTACACGGCTCTTCGTATCTTGCCTTCCGTGGGTTCTTAAGCAGCTATTTTCCCGTTAATGACGCTTCCAATTTACCCAAAGAGCAGCCTGAAACGTTGGAATACTAATAAATGAAATATATTTTAAGAGCGCATTAAATGTAAACGAAGCAGAAGGAAGTCCGAGCGATAATGGCGAAATTATTTTATTTTTGTTTTTTGTTTTTATGTGAGAGAGAAGCGGGGTGTTGAAAGTGCTTTGAACGTAACCAATTATTCTTTATCATCACATTCATCAGTGTTCTTTAGATCGCGTTATTAATTGCAAGGCTTGAATATTGCGACCGACAGTTCCGTTGCGCTTCCAAACAATGCAAAACGGACCTAGATTAATATCAATTAATTAGTTGTTTTTTTTTGTCATGCTAAGTGGTAACATGGACCGCAGTGTTGTTGAGGGCTGTGCTAGCGCCTAGTAAAGTTTTCTGGGCTGCAGAGAGAACAAATTTGTTTTAAGCACTTCCCTAGAAATTGATTTTGTAAAAGGCGCGCGCTTCCAAACTATTCTTTTGTTTAAAACTGGTTTCTTGGGTCATATGAACGTGACGCTGCTTTTCCTTAAAGTTCAGCAGTATGTCTTGGAAGTGCTTCAATAAAGCAGAAACAGCTGAGCGCACAGCAGACGCTCTGAAGAGACACACGGATAAAAGGAAAGTTGACATTGAAGCTTACTGCCAGGGTTGCCGTTGGGTGGACATCAAAAGGCGCCAGAACTCACGCCAAAAGTAGCCAAAGTAGCCATGTCATTTGATATTATCGCCGAATTTCTAGCTAAATGGAACAGAAGCGGTATTATCAACAGAGTTTTTACTATTGATGAATAAATAAAACCATTTTGAATAAGTAAAACCACAAGTTTAAAAAAGAGCCATGGCGCCGACTGGAAATTCTCGTCGCCAACGAGGTCCAAAAGTAGCCAATTTGGCGCAAAGTAGCCACCAACGGCAACCCTGCTTACTGCACCTAATCTGACATCTAAGAGGACTTTCATAGCAGTACCTAATGCAAAATATACGACGTCCCTATCGTCAAATGTTGTTTTGCACAGGAATTCATGACGTCAGATGTGCATATTTTAACGTATATAGTTTATAAAGTATGCTTACCCCTTTCAGTTACCCAAGTAACTATATCTTCGATCTCTCATCATACGGGCACCTGCATATGTTCGCAGGTGCCTACGCTTCTACACTGTGCGATTGGCCGCAGTTCCCGTCGCAAGGAGCAATATATTAAAATTCTAGAAAAAAAATAAATTAGAGTTCATAAGGTGACCTGAAGCGAGTGAGAGTCAGGTATCACTGTGGCTACTGAATCACGTAAAATGTGAGAAAACAACGAGGTTAGCATTATTTTTTTTTTTCAGACACATCCTTCATTTTTGGTGCCTTTTGGTGGTTTTGCCTCCCCACGTCTCGATTGATCTTAGGAAACACGTTCGAAGAAAGTCGTTGCTGTGCCCCATATCATTATTTGCCTCATGCAGAGGAGGCGATGCACTTATTTTAATCACGCGTATGCAAGTAGACTGCCCCCCCCCCCCTCCCTCTGGCCTGTCTGTGGCTTTCTCGGTGGTGCCCGGGCTCTTCATAGCTGTATGATGTTTACGTATCGTTAAGCCCGTAGGCTCGTTCTAGCCATGCATTATTGGA